>JACDJE010000342.1:0-27482 GCA_016647715.1 Pavo muticus
GCTCCTTCTGGAGTCTTGCGAGCCTACAACACCGGTGAGCACCTTTCCTTTGTTTGACTATTCTTACTAGCCTGACTTCTCTATATACCTGTTAACTTTACAGCCTGTTAACCTTACAACCTGTTAACCTTACACAGCTATTTTTAGTAAGTCTTGAAAATGTAAAACTCTTTCCTTTTATTCCTTTCCCCACCCTTCTGCTTTTGTAGGAGAAAGGCCGACTTTCCTTATATGTCCATTGCTTGTTAAATCATGCTGATAGGCATGGCTAGTGTCTTTAGACATAATATCTTAATGTATATATATATATTTTAAAATGACTTGCCTATCTTAATGGCATCACTAACTCAACTGTTTTTAGGAATACATGGAGACAAAATGCTAATGTAAAGTAGAAAATGGAATTAAAAACAAGGTGTCAGGGCTATGATTCATTGTTAGCTTAAGCAAGTCCTGGTTTTGTCATGCTTTCTCCTTCTCCCTCACGTCTCCAAATCACCAGATTTGTCAGTGCTGTTTCAGAACAGTATAAATAGTCCCAGTGTGAGAGACTAACGAGTTTTTTGTTAATTCTGAAACTTATTAGGAATTAAGTGATTAGTGGATGCACAAGTACAACGTTGACAAGATTGGTCAGGTTTCTTACGTGAGGTATATTGTCATTATATGCACTATTTAATCATTATTCCTGTTTTGCAAGAATATCAATAAAACCGGTTGCGATGTTTAAATAAAAGACGTTCAGAATCATATCATCAGTGGAAGCGTATTTAAAAAAACGTCAACTTCCATTTACGCTAGTGATAGCAATCCACTCAGAACGGACGCAAATGGCTAGCAAGTTCGAATATTTACAAACGCCTTAGATATTTTAACATTCTCACTCTTCCTACCTGCCACAGCAAATTTGAACTAGATATTCCAGCTGCTGTCAGATCCAAAAACAAGAGTGTCCTTCATCATGAGCACCCCTACCAGGAATAGCTGGCAATATATGCCTATCTTTCCCCTTTCCCCTGTATTCTCTGCCCTGTAGCTTGCAATTAGTTGATACACTAGAAAAGGGATGACTGCAGAATGATAGAAGTTGCTGATGTTTTGCCTCGCCTGGTGGAGTATGCGAGTCTTTAGAGGAAAGTTGAACGTCAGAAGTAGAGAAAACCACTCCCTTGCTTAAAGGAACAAAAAACTCCAGGAGAGGGTGTGCAAATTCAGCCTTAGCATATAATTATGTAATAGACTACAGTGATGAGTAACAGCTTTTATTTCAGTGTGGCAAAGGCAGTGTATTACAATGATCAAAAATAAGTCTTTTGTTGGTCCCACTTCAAACCACCAGCTTCACCTACGCAGATTTGCACTTCATGCACCTTCTGATCAGACAGCTTTTTATTCTTTTGTAAGGAGTCATTATAAAAGCTTAAAGAATAACATCTAAATTGAGCTATCTCTGCTACAGGCCTAAGCTTTCGATAGTGAGCATGACTGTATTAATAGCTGATACATTTCCTCATAATTGTTTGGGTCCTGATAGGATCTTTATTTTTGACAAAAAGAAGTTTGACTTCAATTTTTGCAATTTTGCAAACACTCAGAAGTTTTGCTTCTTTTTACACATATCAGCAGAACCTTTTGCTGTTGGCAAACTATCATTTAATGAAACATCAGGAAATATGCTATAACATTCATCTAAATGAATCTCTCGTGCCTAAATGGGTAATATTGAAACACAAATATTTTCATGTTTGGGAGAGCTTCCCTTGAGAAAAGCATACATAAAATGGAAGCTGTGTGAGTAATGAGTGACAGTTTCTTAAAGGTTAATATTTTCTTTAATCTATTTCCATAACAGGAGAAGAGAAGAAAATACTGTGCTAAGCATAAGGTGTGCTTTTGGGATTAGAGAAACAATCTCCGCTAGTATGTATATCTCAGACCACAGGGAACAATATGCATACCACAAACACATTTTTATTTCATTTAATCAAATATAGAAGTGTCTTAAATATTTTTTCCATGTTATTAAAAGGATTGAAGATGCTTTAGATCTTCTTTTTTTTTCCTTTTTATTTTTTTTCTTTAAGAAAAGTAAAACTGCCCTTAATGCTGGACTAGACTCTGTGATTGTCATGTAAGGTAATGAAACCATTAAATGCACAGTATTAAGAAGAGACGAGATGCAATTAGCCAAGAAATTACTCTGATCTCAGTGACATTTTCAAAAAATCATAATACAATATACATTGCAGGACATGATTGACAGTCTAATCCAGTTTTGATGGAACGTAGTCCACATACTGAGAGTAAAGCAGTACACGGCCAGATAAAGCTCACAGCTGTGAATCCCTGATATGTCCTTACAGTCTTGTCACCCAGGAAATTCCTCAGGTTTAAAAGATGATGAAAGTATCGACCATTAATGACAGGATCATCTCCTACCCTGAAATAAAATGTACTAATCCCTTTTGCTAGGTCTATGAATTCCTAATATAAATTATATAAACTGTAGTAATTCATCTCTGTTAGCACAGTTGTGTTTGGAAATTGTACAGCAGTCTTTGCCCTATTTGAAATGCTAGATGAAAGCAAGACATGTTCGTTTAAGCTGCAGCATAAAGTAATTTAACACAGGGGACAGAATAACTTCTGGATAATAAGCAGTAGATATGTAAAAGAAGGAAGTTCTAAAGTTCTAAAGTGGCCTGATGGATTTATGCCTGATCTTAGAAAGAGGCCAAAAATGTAAATATAGGAAGTATGGTTAAATGCAGGTGCTTTGTTAGACATTTGTAAGATGATTTAATTATTGAGTCATACAGAATACATGCTCTGACTTCAAAGAGACATACAATGGTCATTTATGTCTTACAAATAATTTGGATGGTAACCTATCCATCATTTTAAAATACAATAATGTGGATCATACTGGATTATATTGCAAGAAAAAAAAAGTTAAAAATGAATTTGAAGTGACATTAAAACACATTTGAATTTCTGTAATCCATTTTTTATAATATATAGGTTGTAAGTATCTATCAGGCTGGACTTGCAGCCTTATGCTCATATGTCATCAACACCTGCAACATCACATAGACAAACAATCATTGATGAAGTCAGATAGTTATCCTCCTAAAGGATGTTTCCTGCATCTGCAAATAATACAAAGCACAAAACTGGATATTGAATATTTTTCACACAAGTAATGATAGCACAAACCATGCAAGGTTTTTAAAACAATATCTGGAATGATATAAAACAAAAGTTTCATAAAATATATATATGTTTTATCCGTGTGTTTTGCTCTCATGCACAATTACATAGGCTAATTTCAAGAGTAAATACAGCACAGAGATAATTTTGCTAATAAATTATATTTACATTTTCAAAGACTGTAGCTATTGAAATTACTGTTCAAAAAGATTCTGCATTTGAGAGCATCTCTGTATTCTGATTCTAAAATCTGCAGTGGAAATCACTGTATTGCATACAGCATAAAGCAAACTCTGATGTTATTCAGTACTCAAAACACTTTGGGAAGAAGAACAAGGGAGAGAAAATTCTTTTGTGTCTGGATAGCATTGTTTTTGACAGTTACATTCAGAATTATTGGAGTATGATTAAAACTTAAAACAGAAGTTCCTGCAACTTGTGGAATTAAAGATATCCCACTGGTATGATGGGCTATCACCAATTCAAACTTTTCAAATTTCAGCAGGTTCCAGACTAGCGTAAAGTATGAGCCAAATCACAACTGATTGTACGTCTACAATTGCCTCAAAGAACCTTCCCCCTCAAAAAGGAAAATCAGCAGAGATCTATTTTATTTTAGCAATATGAAATGTTCAAATGAGAATCCAATACATAATGTCAGACCAAACCAAAGAAGTCCACTTTGAACATCTACCCTTGCTTGCATACGAGAAAGTCAATAATGGATTATGCCACATTATGAGTCAGACTGAAAGAAATGCTGTATCTCCATCGTGAGGTTTTGATTTATTCAGGATGGATGGTACTCAAGATGATTCCAACTGGGTTTCTAAGAAGCTTATCTTAAATTCAGGGTTGGGTTTTTTGAAAGTTTGCTAGACATTGCAATTTAACACTAAGTTCTGTTTAAAAGATCTTTGAATTCCAAATAGCCTCTTGATAATTTTCATTTATCTATGTTCTATTTACAGCACTCAGTACTGAGATTTTTTTTTTAATGAGATCTTACTAAAAAAGGTCTTGGACATTTTTAAGTAATATTGATATAAGGCAGAATTAGAAATCACAAAATGTGTTTAATGGCTACATTTTATTGAAATGGTGTACATATAAAAATACAATTTATATTACTATCATGCTAATAAATTCTAATGATTAATATCATGCTGATAAATTGTAATGTTGATAAGAAAACACGGGAAAAGGAATGTTCTAAAAATTAGCAGCTTGACACCAACAGTGTATCAAGCACTTTTGATACCACTAACTTTAGTAATAACCACAGGCTCTCAGTGACTCAGAGGAACTTTGCACGCCCTTGTATCTGATCCTAAGCCAGAAACATTGAAAGTTAGGAGAGTGAATTGTAAGGCAGGGCTGCTTCTGCTGCTGTTCAGAATCTTCTGTAAGCCTACCATGAAATGCTTCTTAAGACTTAGGGAAGCTTCCTCAGGGAAGACTTTTGCATTCCTGTTCTGAGTCAGATACTCTGCAGTCTTATAACTCACTGTTGTAAATTAGCTTTGAATGTATCTTGCCTACGCATTTTCATGTCACTAGGTTCTGTCTTCCTTCTTTTTTTTTTTTTAATGAACTAAAATTGAAGTAGATTTCATTCAAAGTCAGGGAAAAATGAAGGAACACCTGTTTTTCAGGGGCTAGTTTGTTCTTGCAACATGGGTTCTCCCAAGCAGATGTGCAGGGGAATGAACAAGAATGTTCTGCGAGTTTGTATAGTGAGTACATTTACATTTAGCAATGATACAGTTGTATTCATTTCTAAGTGTGACTGTTTTTATTTGAGGTAACTGAAGATTATTGGCCCAAACTGTTTCAAATTGTTTTTGATTACCTGTGCTCTAATCTTTATATGAACAGATACTTAGAACTGCCTTTTCTTTTTCCCATGTGCACAATGTGATTGTGGGTTTTATTTTTATTATTTCTTAGGGAATATAATAAAAGAAGATGGCTTCAATTTTAACTGCTTTAAAAGTAAACAAATATGTTCAGCTTTTTAAAAATAACAAATACATTGACATTTTTGGATGTCTTCCTGGGTGTCAGTACTTTTCCATTTATATTCAATTTTTAAGCAATCAGCTTCAATTTTGTCATAGTAATTTATTAGAGAACCCCAATTCCTTCGAGAAAAATCAAAACTGATGATGCCAACAGGCTCAACATAAGAATATAATGCAAATGCTCTTACTTTGCTGTGTGAATGTTTAAAAAGAGGCAGGAGAAAGATGCTATTGAAAGGAAAATGAATACTTTAGTTGGCAATGTGTTAACTGTACAAATTTTCCACTTCATATCATTCTGGGTAACTAGATTTTCAATATGTATGCCATATTATGCCTAAAACCTTAAGTTTTTTTTTAAATAGGATTGTATATACACACTGAAAGTTAAGTGGTCAAACATCACCTTTCCTATTTAGTTCCAACATCAGCTGCACTTCATTTCATACATTTCTGCTTTTATGAGATGTAAACAGTTATGATTTGTTGTTACTTCTGCAGCAAAATCACAGTAACACAAGCCATTATTTGTTACTAATTTTTAAAAGATCATTTTTTTTTTATATCACTAGCCTGATAATAAGGAAGACTATAGTTGCTGCTACTGACACTGGTGTAGTAACTGAAACTGTTGTAAGGCTAAATATAAGATGAGAGATGCTCTTCATGCTTGATTCAGAAGGCACTGTGCAATGCTTCTCTTTGGTCCAATTATAACACGAGAGTTGTTGATGTTATACTCAAGGGAAATTTAGCAATGTTATCTAGTCAACATTAGATGATAATAGGTCGTAGTTCTATAATGCTTTACATTTTCAAAACTCTGTATAGTTTTATGAAAAGCATCACAAAAATATGGAAACTAAAAATGACTCTCAGTCTGAAAGGAACCTGTGTGCTTTTACAATTAAAAGAATGCAGTGAAGAACTGAAGGCAATTTTGGGAGAATGCATGTGTGTTCAAAAAATGCTGTTAACTCAAAGGAGATGTTAAATATTTTCCAAGATTTGAAATCACTTTTTTTTTTTTTTATGGTTAATTAATTACTTTTATTTGCTTTAAGTTGTATGCGTGAAGATGAATAGTGCATGATAACAAGGCGAGACTGTGTGAGGAAGACCTTTGGTAGTCTATACAGTGTGCTGCCTCATTACAGAGCTAGCTATCTGCAGGAAGCCTGACATTGAAAGGTACCACGCATCCCACAACGCCCTCCGTTAACTGTGATGATTGTAGCTTCTTCCTAAAAGTGATGATTAGGCGAGAGAGAAAAGCAAAACTGAATGCTGTATGAATATTTCATGTAAATGTAAGCAGGCACTTACTGGACGTAGACCTTGATTGATGCTAGAGTGCCTCTAAATGATTTGACATTGAAGGGTTTAGACTCCCCTTTCCACAATGACTGCTTCAAGAGCTGCAGTTAATAGTGGAATATAGCCGTATTTATCTGAAGAGCTCTTTACTACTGGCTGGTATTAAACAAGACCACAGGCCTTGTTTGAGTAAGTGAATCTAGATAAAAGACTTAGTGGATATCTAAATGAGATAAGATAGTTAAGGTTCCTTCTCCTTCACTTTCTGAAACTCAATTCCTGAAATTCCTTTTAAATTTCTTCCTATGCTAAAGTGATTAAACAATCTGTGAGAGGGCTCAGCCACAAACTCTATTACAAAGCAGGTGTACAAAAAAAACACCAAATGGAAATGTCTAAACAATTTCTTACAAGGAGGCAAGTAATTTTAAAAGGTATTAAATTCACTATAATTATTCATACAGGAAAAAAAGCTATAACTTTAATATCTGTCCCAATAGGCATTTCAAATTACCATTGAAACACTGATCAAAGAGGAAAAAATCTGCTCTTTCAAGGACTGATTTTCATTTGCATTTGTAGGGATACAAATATTTCTGTAGATGTGCTTACAAGGAACTGGTTGTCATATTTTTGAACTGCCCTTTTGAAAAGATTGTGGTCTGTAATGCATTGCTTTAAATGGAATAGTAATACTTGCAAGCTGTTTAGAAGCTGAAATCAGCTTTGTAAAGGAATCGTGTTTCAAGATCAGTCACATGAATAAAATATCTTTTGAAAGTTGACTCTGAGATGTTTCAGAGTGAAAATGAAATGACGGTCATGATGAGTCTTTTCAACATCTTGGTAACAGACAAATCAGCCCTACTTTGAGAAAAAGCTCAGTCACTACCATTCACTTTCATTAGGATTGTGGACTACTCTTTCCAAATACTTATTATTTTAAGAATGGTGTTATAAAATGTCTTATTTGGAGCTCTGCTGCATCAAGGCAGAAATCTTAATTGATACAGTATTGAAGGAAGTGGAATGGTTCCTCGTCATAAGAAGGCAGAATATACTCATATGCAAAGTGTCCGACAGTTTTACAGTTACTTTGCTCTTCCTTGAAATGTGCATAAATAAGACTCCGTGTCAACCAATAGCTTTTATTAATTGCAAGTCTTGAAATAAAATACCAGAGGAGAAAAACAAAAGGAGTTATACTCCTCATGGAGGCAGGAAGGCTTAGAAGCAGCATGAATTGCCTTCTCTGCCATTCCAAAGCACTTGTGAGTAGTTTTGGAACTGGTGCTTTCCATGTCTCTGTAGAAGTGAAACATGCTTATCTATATGGCTTCCCCCTGTGCCTCCAGAGTTCTAGTATTTTACATATCAGAAAGGCATTTAAAGCTGCCATTTCTCTTTATTCCACACATCAAATCCAGTACACCTTATTAAAGAAGACTATGTGACCCCTTTTTAATTTGCCACACAGGTTCCCTCACATGCACTGGGAATTGGCCTTTCCCAAGCTTCCACACATACGACTGTCCTGTAAGCTCTATTCTTCTGCAGGACTACCAGTAAGATCATTCCTCAGGCTGTATGAGACAAGAATCAGCCAACTTGTTTTTATCCATCAGTATTAGAAAAGTTTGAGTGAATTTTCCACATATTTTTCCAGCAAATTTTTAACTAGACCAGCAGAACTTTCTTGGTTTTATGACTGATGTCATTACAAAATGGTGTCTTTTTTTTTTGTTCTAGATTCAGGCAGTTTTCTCTTTACTTGTGTTCTGCCAACACATATCCACTGTTATTTTTTCTTGTGACATATTGGAAAAAACAAAAGCAAAGAAAGATTTCTTCTAAAAGGTTGTGTTGCACCTGGGCTCTTTATAGGATAATTGGCTACATGTAATCAGAGACACTTCTTCATCACGTAGATCTCATCTAAGCATTCTTTCTTGTGAAATAAAGGGACTGGACTTTGTTTCCTGTAGTAGTTAGCAGGACTTTTAGCTGTCTGTGGCAGCGAGATCAGCCTAATATATTTTCCAGTTTTCTGTGTATTTGTTTTTTAGTTTAGAAATTTATGTATTACATAAACTGTAATGTGAAGAGAAGTGATCGGTGGTGACTCTAAGGGAGAACTGTAGGAGCTGCCACATGAGAGCCACTACCATGTGTTTTCATTTTTTCCATTAATAGTAAAATTGCTGCTAACTCTGTGCAGGTTAGTAAGATTCTGAGCACTTTCCAGCTGTGAATTGTCCTTATGTTCTTGCACATGCCTACATGATTTTGCATGTTACTAAGCTGACCATATATTTTAAGAGCACACTATTGCCCCAAATAAATATTTCCTATAACACAAACTAAGCTTGTGCAGTTAGATAATGACCACAGAATGAAATAGCAGAACAAAAGAAAGCCTCTATAATGTTACACTCCTGCTTGTTTCTAAGGGACGACAGCATGCCAGTATTATGCACTGGAGACAGGGAAGACAAGAAGGAATACAAAGTTGCATGGAGAGGATTGAAAAAAAGGAGGCTAATGAATACTAGATGATTTTGTTACTAAAATAACTGAGATTTAATCTTAACATTTCGGTCAGTCATGCATCTGACTTTAATCACTGTGAATTTGTACTCACATCTTTCTGCACTGAAACTCATGCTCTAGTCACCTATGGATGCAGACTGTTCCTGTGTCTTTTGAGCTCACAAGTGGTGACATGCTGGACCTACAGCAGATGGTTATTCAGGCAAGAGTAGTAGAATTTTGATGCCACAGTTAGATATTAATGAAAAAAAAAAAAAAAGCATTGAATTTTATCACAGTATTATAGATCAATTTTCAGGACAGAGTTCCTAACAGTGTGTTCATAGGCTGGGTACAAAACCAATTTTATCTGCTTCAGTGGTGTGTGAACTGTATACAGCGAGACATCTCTTTACTTTCTGATAGCTTATCTTCCCTGGTGACCATTTATGCGTGCTCGTGTAAATATACATACTTTACTGAAAAAGCTCCTTAAACTATCCTTTGAGATGACCTTGAAGTAGGAGTATTTGAATCTTCCAGGAAATTAGCAGCAAAGTATGTTTTGATAATGATTGGTGGGGTGGGAAGTGCCACTCAAAGCAGAAGTAGTAATCAACAGCAAGCTGTTTACAAAATAAGATTTTTTACAAGGAAATACACAAAAAGAAAAACATACCCCCTCTTCCATCTCTGCAAAATTTCTTACGAACTTCAGAAAAAATGTGCTTCGCAAAGTGGGGCTACTGTTTAAGAAGAAAAATATTAAAAGTTAACAACAGTAAAAATAATATGACCAGTATGTTTTTTGTCCTGCTGGGCATATAAATATTGAATAAACTTAGTTGATGTTAATAAAAAAATAACGAGGCTTTTCCAGATGATGCAACGAAAACTTCCAGACTTTTAACAAAATTTATGGAATTTTTTATTTTATCTTAGTGTGTAGTTTATTATTTTTACTGCCATTTTCTTTCTTTCTACTATGTTTTCCCACTTTGACAGCAGTCCAGTTTCGTCCTCTTAAAATATGAAGTTTGTATTCTGTGAATATATATATGTGTAGTGAAATTTGATATAATTTCACTTCGATCCACTATTGCAGAATATACACAATGAACCAGACAATTCAAAATATTCTCCCTTTATCAATGCATAAACAGGCTTATACGTCTATGACAAATTCCCTCATACAGATGCAAATACTCTCCTCTATAAATTTCTCCAAGCATAAGCATTTTTGTCCTTAACAAATGCGTACTTCCCATGTAAATGTGCACATTTCTCAGAACATACATTGCCGTGTTCTTTGCCAGTCCACACTGAATGCCTCTATTTGCTTCTTCTGTTGCTGTCTCTTCAAAGATGCCTATATAAAACTCTTGATCTTACATTATGCTTATATCCCATATTATACATAGATGTATTTGTTTTCAATATACAAGCGCACATGGTCCCCATAGCATTCTTATGTACATATGCCATCTTCTGTAGAAGCAGCTTGGTTAACCATGAACTGATAATAAAATTATATTTGTAAAATTTTGAAACATGCTTCTGTAGTAATAGGACAAGGTCTTCCCTTTTAACTTCTATGATAGCATCAAACTTAAGTTATAAATAATTTTGAAAATGCTCATCCAAGTAATTAGCAGATGAGATGATATAGTGATAACTTATACATCGCTATTTTCAATTTTACTCATTGAAATGTTTACTGTGAATTTTAGTGATACTTAACATTTATGAAAATATTAGGAATTAGTTAGGTATCAATTCCGGGTACCAATAGAATACATTGAGTGATGACCTTGAGACAGACTCCCAGGAGGGAATATAGGAATATTATTGGACATGGAAAGGAGGCAAAAGCCCAGCTTGACCTAACATGAGATGTCAAGAAAAACAAGAGCATAGTAGGTATATGAGCAAAAAGCATTTGTACAAGGAAGGTGCAGGTTTGCTACTGAACAGGTTAGTACAAGCAGACTAGTTAGTTAAATACAATACAAAAAAGGTTGAGATGACTTAGAGTTCAAGGGTAAACTTAACCCCCAAGTCTCTGTGCAAAAAGCAACAAGGCAAGCTAAACCACAGACTGAAGAGGAAGTATATTGGACATATCAAACATACACAAGTGTATGGGACATGGTGAGCTCTATAAGAGTTGACTGACAACACTGCAAAGTTAATCTTTAAAAGGATTACGGAGACAAGGGGAAGATCTGAATGACTTTTAAAGACCAAATATGTACCCATTTTGGAAAAAAGGGTTCTAGGAAACTGTAGATCAGTCAGCCTCACATCAGTCCCTGAACAAATTATGAAACAGATCCCTGTGTAAAGCTGTTTCCGTGATCATGAAAGGCAAGCTGTTTGGGAAAAGTCAGCATGGATTTACCAATGGTAAATGCGTGAGCAACTGATCTCCTCTTTTGTTGAAACAACATGCTCAAAGGATGAGAGGAGAGTGGTGATTGTCATCTGCCTTCATTTTAGAAAGACAACTGTCACAAGCTACTATAACTCCTTCAGCAAATTAGACTGAAATGGCTCCTAGTCTATAAGGGCCACGTCAGTGAGTCAAGAGGTAGAGGTAGTAACCATGACAGAAAGAAAGCATTTGGCTCAGATATGCTATCCCTGGCACACTGTGTACATCTACCTAATGATATCAATTTAGATACTACAAAATTTAATAGCTAGAAAAAGTATACTAGATGATTTTGTTTGCTTTTATCAAAAGAGCTTGTTATTAGTTGCCTGATAATATTTTTTCTTTTTAATGAAAATCTTTGATGTGTCTGAACTAAAGGCTTCATGTGTCCAATAGATGGAGATAAGATGCAAGAAACCTGTAATAACCAGTAATCTAATAATCTGAGAAGTAAGGGACTCAGATGCAAGTTCTTCTGCCAAATTGGTCAGAACGAGTACTTCTACTTCCATGTGGTGTACATCAATTACATATATAGTTGTTTAACTCAGAAAGAATAAGATTCTGTTTCAGCTTTGTGCTTCTAACTACAGTAATGATAGCCCCTTCTCAAAGGTTAGGCAAACAGCAACCCTGCTGTGAAAAGAAGAACAAAAGGAAGAAGAGTTTTGACTGCATGGTCTGTGATGTACTGAATCTTATTCAATTACAAATACTCATTTCTTCTTATGGACTCCATAAGCTTTCTGGAATGTTGATCTCAGACTAGCTTTACATTGTGCAATGACTAGAATTTGATCAATTAGCCTAATTTAAAAGGCTTAAGGACTAAACGCAGGAGCTAAATCTGAACAAAATTTGAGTGACTCTAGATGTAGTCAGATGAGATAATTTTATGTCTTGAACTAAATTCTGGAGTATTTTATATTTGTAATAATTATGAAAGCACATATTCACATGGTCCAGATTCTCTGTGAAACACAAAAGGTAATTAAATTTGTATAGCTAAAAAAAAACTTAGTTTAAAAATAAAACAAAATACTTATCTTTGGCATCCCCACTTTTGGATGCCATCAAAAGAAATTCAGGTATAGAAGCAGGACATGTTTTGTTCATTAGAAATTGCATGGATGGTCATAGACTAACTGTCATTGCTATGTTATATGGAAATTTGGTTTTAATCCAGCAGCACCATATTGCTAATGTTTGAAACATCTACCCACAGCATCTTTTATAACAGCAGAGAAATGCCATGGAATTGATTTTAATTAGCCTTTGGAAAAAAAATAAATATGTAGAACTCAAAATCCATTGTTCAAGTCGAATGGCAGCCAAGCTGTGTAAGAGGTTTATGCAGCTAACTGGACACCAGGGACTCATGTCTGTGTTCAGAAATGTACTAACCATTTAATAAAAAAAAATTAAGGGAGGTGTTCACTAACAGGGCATATATCTAGGTAGCCATATTATTCTAATTATAATTGTAACTGAGAAACAGAGACTAAAAAAAGAGGCCAAATTCCTATCTACAGAGCAAAGTTCTGTATAAAACAGAACTAACAGAACAGGATAAAAGGAGAGTAAGAAACATCAGGCCTTGTTATGGGTTAAAATAATGATGTGGTATATCGAAGACGCAAGTGTTATAATATGACTTACATGGTAGGTCATTCTGATCTGGAAAGACAATTCCATCCTGGGACTAAGAAATGCAGTTTTTCTTTTTGTGAATCATAAGTTTTAAAATTTTCTGAGCCTATTCTAGTCACTAGACTAATATCTCTAATCACTAGGTCAGCAGAACTGGTATTTCTTAAAATTTTCTGGCAAAACTTGGAAGCCAAATAAAATAATGCTGAAAAGGATTTCTGGAAGTCATCTAGTTTAGCTTCCTACTCAGGTCAGGTCTAACTTTGAAATTAGGTCAGATTGTGCATAACCTGTTACAGTCAGGTTTTAAAAATCCTCAGGGAAGGGGGCTCTTTAGACTGTTTCAATGCCTAATTTCTCTCTCTGTGATTTTCTTTTCCTAATAATCAATCTGAATTCCTCTTACTGTTACTTCAAGTTGGTTAAACTATCCTTCCATGTTTATCTCTAAAATGAGTTTTGCTTCTTCTTCTCTATAGTCTGCATTTTGAAGCTAAGTTTAAAGATCTGCAAACATATCCCCCTTCACCCTTCTCATCTCCAAGCTGAACAAATCAAGTTTCTTCAGCTTCTCTGTATATCTATAAAAATCATATATAGATATGTAGATGCGTGTATTTATGTATGTATATATAAAAATATGTATCAGGTACTACAGTCTCATACCCATCTTTGTGCCCTTCTGGACTCTCTTGTTTCTCACTCTCCAGCCTCACAAGTGCTAGACAGAAATAATCATAATTTCCCTTGACCCATTGTTACAGTCTCATAAATGAAGCCCTGTCAGTGGCTAGTGGTATCACCTCCAGTGCACATTCCTGGTTCATGTCCAGGTTCTTGTCCATCAGAACCCCAAGACTGAGGCTTACTGTGCCTCCAGTCAGATGGATGGAATTATTCTAGCCAGCCAGGATTTTGCATTTGTCCTTTTCCTGTTAGCCTGTTTCTCTAGCTTGTAGCTTAGAAAATCCCTCAGGGTGGTGTCCCTAGCTTTCACAGTATCAAGCATTCCCACTGCTTTCATGTCACACGTGAACTTCATGAGAGTTGTCCACTGTCAGGACAAGTTAATATCTTAAATAGCATCAGCATCAGTGTCAACCCCTGAGAAATTCCACTCATAACCAGTCACTGTGTGGACTGAATTGTTGTCTTTTACTTTTTCAGTGCCTCAGTTCAGTTTTTCATCCATCTTCTAGTCAGTCTTTCCAATTCATAACTCCTCAGTTTGGCTAAAAAAATGGAAAAAACTTCCAGTTTTGAAGTAAATGATGTCTGCTGGTCTCCCTGTGTCTACAAAGCCAGTCACTGCTTCATAGAAGACAAGCAGGCTGATGAAGTGTAGTTTGCCCTTAGCAGATCTATGCAAGCTGTTTCCAGTCACCTTCTTCTCCTTTTTGTGATTGGAAGAGGCTTCAGTGAGGACATCCTCCATAATCATCCCATCTTTTTTTCTTTAAACAGTCCTAGAATATCCTTGAATTAAGATACCATGAGAGAGACATATGGGCTTAGTGCCTAAAAATATGCAGAGCAAGCGTGTCTCTCTTTCTAAAATTTTGACACAAATGGTCTTTCTAGTCAAATCTAATAAAGGAATCTAATAAGGAAGGAATGCAATAGAAGAAATATCTGATTTTATAGCTGTCCAGTCATTTAACACTCTTTTAATTAAAGCTGCCCTCTTACAAAGCATTTTATCCAATCTTCCAATCAAGGGTAGCCCTTTTAAATATAACAGTCAGGCAGCTGCTGTCTAAAAATGCCAGTTTTAAAACCATCTGCTTTCAGTGACATCTGCTTGTGTTCCAACTGGTAAATGTTCTTCCTTTTTTTCCTGGAACGATGCTGCTTTCTCTCACCTATTTCAGAAATATCATGGAAGTCTAGCAATATTAGAAGTTTCCAATTCATTTCTATGGCAAGCCCACAGGAACCCATGGATAATGGCACTGTTTGGCAGCTGGCTTTGCGTATTTACATATATATGGATGCATGGATTTCCTTTTCAGTGTTAATTTGAAAAGGACTTGAGAGGATTGACATATAGAAGTTTGGTATTAGTTTAATTTAAATTGTGGAAGCAAAATAAAATAGCAATCTATCCAGGCAGTTCTCCCAGGCAGATTTTTTCTTAGAGCAAAAATGACCATCTTGCTTGGAGTCAGTAATCCAGGTTGCAGTTTGGTCTATGCAGTCTTTTTGTAAACAGCCTAGTTACATAAATGAAACTGAGATGCGTTTGACAAAAAGCTTCTCCTGAAAACAGCTAATGAATTGATTTGCCAATACTGCACTGCACTTTAGTATATGGTGAAATATATTTCTATCAAAGGACTTCTGTCAGTATGACCTCTCAAAGTATGCAGGGTCAATTTTGGCAATGCTGTTAGCATAAAAAAACACATATATCACTAAAAAGAGGAAGATAAGAAATGTTCTGAAACACTGTAGATCAGAGCATGTCCCACAGCCATACTGAATTAATTAAATAATTAAAGAAGAAGAGTAGCAGCAAAAAGTATTGAAAATCCAATACCTTTATTTTGATTGGGCTCATGGTCATGGTGCAAAGATGCTTGTATCATATGTGATGAACTCTTCAAACATTTTACCTTACAAAACAGATGAGAAATGAAACTGTAAATCTTGAGTCTTTCAAGATACATCCCAACTTCTTAAGAAAACTATTGGAAAGATTATTTACTGGCCTATGTCATATTTTTTAATATTCAGGTTTCCAGCATGCTATGCCATTTTAAGAACTTAGAAGTGAGATTTCTTCTGTGGTAATTCACAAATTTAAGCTCAGATTCACTACATTTTTTGCACTTTTCCACATCATATCTTACTTCACATTACAAATATTGCAATGAGAGGTCAGTAGAATGTACAAGCATTTTTAAAAAGAAATTGTGTATGCCTAAATTCAGATCTTAAAAGGATTCTTGAGTATTTAACACTATATAAAAAATTATAACTTCTACTTCAGTGACGCGACTAAGTTAAAATATGATCAAGCCCAGAAAAGAAGAATTCATAATAGGAAAGATGGAAAACCCCTGAAAGAAAAAAGCACTGATAGCCTTTACAGTAATGCAGCATTAAGAAACTTAATTCCAGCGAGCTTTCTACAGTTCTTTTAATATTTCTTTTTCTTTATCGTAGCATACCACCTGGCTTGACAACAAAAACGTCAGAAGTTAGGGCTCTATTCTTCACGTTGTAATGCTCTATTAGCACTGTTCTTCTGTAGGATTTACCCTGTCAAGGAAGGAATCACCAAGGAGTAAGGTCTATGGTTGTCTTATTTGCTAAATTCCTTTTCTCAGTGATGCACAAATGACTTAGTACTTCTGGTGCCTTTGTAAGAGAGAAAGTCAAGTCATACTGGGGTTAGGGTGAAAGAAAGTTTGTCCTTCTCTGGCTAGATGTTTTACATGTAAAAGAAACATGAAAATCTCAGGTGTTTCAACAACAACAACAACAACAACAAACAACACATAAGGAATAAGTGATTGAGGGTAGCTCTACCTGTGTTCATCTTATTTCAGGGGATTTTATATGACTACATATAGCTGCAGGCAACTGAATTACTTGCACACACGTGTGACCTGCACTTGGGATATTTGGTAGCATGAATGTTATTCATCCAGTTTTTTCCAGGATGCACAGCTCTGCATTGCTGGTGTTCTTCACTGTGCCCTGACTAGGTCACTGCCAAGGCCCATTGTCTCAGGGGTTCCTGTGCGGCAGCACATCTCCACATTCACAGTTACACTCCTCACTACATATTCTGTAAGGCTGAGGAGTAGAATTGGTTGGAGACTGTATTGCTGAGACTAGGCACAAGTTGTGCTGGACTTTCAAAGGGTGGTGAGAAGCTTGCTTTGTTGGTGTGCTCAGAAGTGTCATCCCACTTGTCATACTCTGTATCTCCAGCATTTGCTTTGGCTACTGAAGCTGGGAACTTGATTTGTGCCACTGTGCACATAGCATGGCTCAGTCTGTGAGGAAAAAAATCACAGCAGAAATCAAATTAGGGTAAGTTTATTATCAGTGTAGAATTGTTTTATAGAATGACCTCTCTGGTGCTGAGCAAATACTGGTTTTGGAAAATGAAGTGGGGAAGTTTTGCTACTGTTGCTCCTACTGAAAAATTACTCCCTTTCCAATTCAGTCATCCAATCATTTATTTATGTATGTATTGCCTTCCTCCAAAATAGTCTTTCTCCTTAAAAATATGTCTTCTGCTTAATCTAGAATTTAATAATGACATGGAGGCTTCAAAAATGGATTTTAGTCACTTGATTTCCCCTTTAAGCTAGTGGATAGATTTTCTTTCTTACATCTGTTTTATACTGGAAAAATGCTTAGCAACAGTCAAATGAAGTGCTTTCTGTTTTGTACAAGTAAGAACCAAATTGGACCAGCTATTTAGATGCTAAGATACATATTAAGGAGAATATATTGAAATAAATGGAGAGATTTCTAATAAGGGAAGAGGGGGTGCACTTAATAAAAAGAATGTATAGAGACCCTGACTGTGGCTAATGTGCATAAAAAATTCAGCCTGTCAGATCCTCACTTTTCTAATTCAGTAATCTAAATAATTTATTTGACATTTTAGCTCAAGATGACCTTTCTTGGGAAAAAATTACTGTTTTAAACTTTTAGCAAGTGCAACCACTGCAGAGGATTGCTGTTGAAGTCTGCATTTTCGCAAATGAGTAAAGGTTAATCTTGTACAGCTCAAACACATTTCTGACCCTTTTAAACAAGTTCACAAAAAAATCATTTAATTTTTTTAATATAATTTCAATTATATTGCAATATTTGCGTTAAATGATCTCCTCCTCTTTTATTTCTGTTGCTCAGAAACCATTTTGTACGTGTTCAGAAGGATTTAGGTGAAGGGCTTGTTTTGAATGAGTAAAGGTACCATTGTACCAAATGTTATTTATAAGGTAAGTTCCATAAATCAAGGGAAAATACATAGTAGATTAATAGGTGAGTAGGTTAAAATAGCCACTAGTAATAGCAAGAAAATGACTGTCCAGAGGTTCACCATTCCCAGATTGGTCACTTGACTCACGTAATCAGCCTCAGAGCTATGCCACAAAAAATGATCATGTCTGTCTCTGGATTCTCTTCCTCTAACTAAACAATCCCATATTTTGCAGAGGGCATTTCAGTGGTTCTACTAAAGGACATTTAGTGTAATTTTACTTTGCTATTTCTGATAATTTATCTAACTTTCAGACAGGTCACTAAAAAAATCTTTCAACATAAGGATTAATATACCCCCAATTGTACATAATAAAGGCTATAATTCTCTCAGGGTTTTCAGGTGACTTTATAGGGGTACATTATTTATTGTTGAAAAAGTGAATTTGCTAGAATGTCTGAAATATCACAAAGGCTTCAGAGTCTGTGTAAAAGCTGCAGTACAGCTGCCAGCTGTGGGAGGACCTAAGCAACTAGCTATCAAATGTATAGATGACCAGCCATATTTGTGAAATAAAAACATATAGTTGAGCATTGTCATCAGATTGTTGTTATTTTTTTCCCCACATTATCATTACCATGACATCATTTCCATGGCATCATTTGTGTATTTTCAGATCAGCATCTTTCTCGTCTTTATGTACAAGTGGAAGTACTCCAGTGCAGTCAATATGAAACCAATGTAGGTTTGAAGTAAAGGGAGCATCACCTACACTCAGCTCTGCTGTGATATTCTCTTTATACTTCTGCTGATTTTAGTTAGTGCTTTCTTTTCCAACATAACAGTAGGGGGTTGATCTGATATGCCTACACATTACAGTCAAAAACCTCTATAAAAATGGAAAGATGAACTATTGATGAATTTTATGCTCCTAAATCACTTTTACAGTTTTAAAATCCAATGCAAATGTAATTAACCTCTTACATGCTTCTGGTGTTATTAACTCTTGATTAACAATAGGGGGATTATCTATGTTGCAGACAGTGTTAGAATTGCAGACCTCTCTTAGTGAGCAAGAATATATTAAGTCAGGTGTCATACGACATGAATAATTCTGAGATTATTAGTGACAAGAGCCAGCTTGTCACTAGAAGTGGCATGCCTGTCCCATGTGTGGAGATAAAACTTGCACACCCAATTTTGGAACCAAGCTAAAGCACGCAAATCCAACCTACCTGGTTCTTCTCTCGTTTCAATAACTGGTAGCGCTGGGCAATTGCACCCTGACGTAGCATAGAGTGAGTTTATAAAAGCTGTAATTGCCTCATTACCAATTAGAACATGACATGCCCATATATTTCAATTGTTCCATTAACCAATAAAATGGAAGATAAACTGTTGACCACCACAACTATTAGCATAACCTGTTTTGCTTAGGAAGACAGCCTGTTTTTGTGTGTGTGTGGGATCCTTTGTTTAATGCGTTCTCCACAGATAAGCCATGCAAAACTTTGTACTGCATACTCATGTGTGATCTACCCATAGTCACTATCTGAATAATAAAAATTGTTATAATCATTTTCTTCCCATGAACTAGATTGTTAAAGGAACATTCTTCAAAGAATTGAGTCAATCTTTCTATATCTTCCTAAAAGCCACCAATTAGTGCATGCCCACTGGCTAATTTAATTTAAGGCATTTGACTTTACAAAAGATGTCCTAGGGGTACTGGATAGGCAACACTTTATACAATGCTTGTATTTTTCTATCTGACATGCTTTTTAAACTCTCAGCCTTCTCAAGCAGATGACCAGGGAGCATAGTGGTATTCACTGAAACATCATGGGCTGTCATTTATGTGATTAATGAAGTTGGATATTGTACTGTTTTTGTGAGATATGGACAGCTTTCAGTTTATGGAAAATGTAGAATGTCATTGCAAAATAGGAGTAGTATAACTCACAACAACATTAGAAAATTATCAATGTTTTTAAAATTCTCCAAGAGAAAATCTTTTGTTTTGTAGTTCTTTATTTTCTAAATATAAAAGAGGTTACAAAATACTGATTTGGATACCTTAATATTTATTTTTCAGCCTGAAAACTGTTAAAAAGAGGTTGATTCCAGTGAATTAAATTGGACTAATAGGATTAAAGTTGTAATTCAGAACTGGACCTGTTGAAATTATGAACTGTTACTATCAGGAAAAAATACTTTCAGTGCTTTATTAGGTAAAGCTAACCAAAAGGAATTGTAAGCAGTAAGTTGCTTACGCTGCTATATGAATTTTGTTGGTACTTGACATGGTTGCAAAGATGGCTGTATGAAAAAACAAGTATACTAGCATTGGCATCAAGGAAACCCTGCTTCCCTGCCAAAACGGCCTGTAGGAAATGTGATTGGTTATTAGCTAATAGTCTTGGTTTTCAGTCCTGTTAACCTCCTCCTGGTTTTGCATCTTCATTTCTACTTGTACCCTAGAGCTCTATGAGCCATCTTAGATGACAGGAGAGGCAGAATTCATAAAGAGCCATAAAATTACTTCTTAGACAAGCAGATCATCTTAGGTGATGTTAGAAGACACATTAACACTCAGAGCAAGTGTCTATAACTGAACAGTAAGTCTTGGACAAGAATTATCATAGAAACTATTTTCTCCTTATATTTATTTATTTTTTAATTTAAAAATGTGACTGACTCATAAGTGGATTACAAATTCACTGTAGCACTTTGTTCAAATAATACTTTGAGAAGAGAGGGACTACTCGATTTTTCTCTAAGTTTTTTTGTGTTATTTTTTGTCAGGAAAGTTGTCCTGGGGCCCATATGACAAGAAGACTCTGGGGAGGCCTCATTGTGGCCTTCCAATACTTGAAGGGAGCATAGAAACAGGAAGGGTTACAACTGTTTACATGGGTGGATAGTGATAGGACAAGTGGGAATGGTTTTAAACTGAGACAGAGGAGGTTTAGGGTAGATATTAGGAGAAAGTTTTTCACCCAAAGGGTGGTGACATGCTGGAACAGGTTGTCCAAGGAGGTTGTGGATGCCCCACCCCTGGATGCATTCAAGGCCAGGCTGAATGTGGCTCTGGGCAGCCTGGTCTAGTGGGTGGCAACCCTGCACACAGCAGGGGGATTGAAACCAGATGATCATTATGGTCCTTTTTGACCTGGGCCATTCTATGATTCTATGATGATTCCATGATCTTAGTGATTTCTAAGGCAGTTGAGTATGATTTTAAATTAGTAATCTAAAGATGAGAAATTTCTTCCTCCTATTAACAGTTCTCCACAGCATCCAGATCTTGTGTGTTGTAAACCTGTTGCTGTTGCATGTAGTATTGAGATAGGTGATGCACGTGGGTTGAGGCAATCCGAGATATGAGTACAGACTGGGAGAAGCACTCTGAGAGCAGCCCTGTGGAGAAGAACTTGGGGATTCTGATGGACAAAAAGCTGGACATGAGCCAGCAGTTTGCTCTTCCAGCCCAGAAGGTCCAACTGTAACCTGGGCTGCATCAAAAGAGGGTTAGCCAGCAGGGAGAGGGAAGTGATTTTCTTCCTCTGCTCTGCCCTTGTGGGAGCCCATCTGGAGTACTATGTCCAGGCCTGGGGCCCCCTGTACAGGAGGGATGTGGGACTGTTGGAGCGGGTCAACAGGAGGGCCATTAGGATGATCAAAGGGCTGGAGAGTCTGTCCTGTGAAGAAAGGTTGAGGGAGCTTGGCTTGTTTAGCTTGGAGAAGGAAAGGCTCTGGGGAGATCTCATTGCAGCCTTCCAGCACTTAAAGGGAGCTTAGAAGATGGAGAGGGATTGACATTTTTTACAATCTGATAGTGACAGAATGAGAGGGAATGGCTTTAAACTAACAGAGAGGAGATTTGGGTTAGATGTTAGGAAGAAATTTTTTACTCAGAGGATGGTGAGGCACTGGAACATGTTGCCCAGAGAGGTTGTGAATGCCCCATCTCTGGAGGCATTCAAAGCTAGGCTGGAGATAATTCTGAGCAATCTGAACTAGTGGCTGGCAACCCTGCCCATGGCAGGGGGTTTGGAACCAGGTGATCTTTAAAGTCCCCTCCAACCTAATCCATTCTATGATTCTATGATTGGTATGATTCTGTGTTTTCATCCTCATTATGCAAACAACATGCATTTTCCTACCTTGTGTTTCTCTGGCCTGCATAGCACTGCATGATACAGTCATGACGGTAACAGGTGTAGGGCAGAGATGAGGGTAGCATAGTGCTGTATGGTCTGGCAGGAGGAACTGTAGAATGCACACAATAGAATGCTAGATCCTGGTCCCCATTTGGGAAGCTGCTTGTAAATATGCTGAATGATTTCCTAAAAAGGCATCTCCTTCTTTATCTCCCTAAGTGGCATTCTGACACATAAAGTCAACTTTAGTGATCAGTAAATGAGCCACTACTTAAAACTGTGCAAGGCAAAACCGGTTTCCAGGTGCAGCTGGAAAAAGATTGTACGCAAGAATCTTGGCCACTCTTGTTTGACCTACGCATTGTATATCTGTATTTCTATTTCAAACAGCTTATCAAATTAATGCAGTAAGGTATTAAAACTGTTGTTCTATGTTAAAATGGTCATAAAAGTGGTACAAATCTGAAAATTGTATCAGATCCAAATTTGGATTTCTGTTTTCTATAATGAGAAAAAAGTGAACAAAACAATAGAATATGTTCAAATTCAAGTTGCTGTGTTGTTTTTAGAAAACTTCTAGTAAAACAGAATTTGGAGCCCAAATTAGCAGCATATTCACAACTAAGGTAATTGTGGAGTAGAGTAGGGACATTGTTACATTTTTGCTTTTTGTCACCAAGATGCACTGTCATAATATCTCTGCTTGGTAAACTGAAGTGGAGCACATCCACCAGGAGTGTCTTACTGGATTCCTAATTGTTATTGGTAGTCTGAAGCCTGGGTTGCACAGCCGAAGTGTAGGTAGTTAACCCAACCATCTTATCTTGATAGGTAACTACCTCCCGGCTTAGATTCGTCCAAGGGAGTTTCAGAGCAAGAAATTCTCTTTCCAGTATCCACAGAGTACGATTATAGCCACTAACAGTCTGCTAAACCAGATTCCTAAAATTTGCTTAACTGCTAGAGGTTTAGTCTAAAGGCAGTCTACATACTCACTAAACCTATGTTGACTAGCTAAAACTTTTGCCTCTCTGTTGCACATGGAAGTCCATAGATCTGTGCTGTTACTATACTAACAAGAATTGTTGAGCATATGCTGTTTCTGTCATTTGATGGATGATAATGGCTGCTATTTTTTGTTACGACCGTCATAGCTTGAGACTGCAGTGCACAAAACATTAACCTCAAGCCCTGTATCAAATTTATTTACAAGAGACTTACACCTCTATGCACTGAGGAAGTTGCCAAAAAAAACAATTTTGTATCAGAAGGCTGAGTTGCATTTCTCTATACGAAGGAAAAAATTGCTCTGGATTTCAGACTCTGGACAGGACTGCTCAGAAAGTATAAGAGAGAGAATGAACCACCATCTAGATACAATGCACAGAGAAAGCAGGCATAATTAGAGGAGATAATTTAAGGTCTCTTCTCAACAGCACATTTAAGTTCAGTCCCAGCTGATAGCAGTACCAGTTACTAAAAGCTGCCAGCATCCTGATAAACTATGTGAAATACATTTGGTGATCTCAATCCAATTTACGTTGCCAGATGACTATTTCTTTTTTTCCAGAGGCATGAAGCTCTCACCAAATTTAGGTACTCACTGGCATCCTTCTTGGAAATCTCAGTGTGGAACAATGAGCAGACAGACCTTGACTGTCTAATAAAACTGAAAGGCACTTGCTTCATTTTGAGCCATTTTGATGGGAGTCTCTGTGTGAAAGATGCAAGCAACACAGTGAATAAGTTTTCTTTCCCCAGGGATATAAGTCTGACCCTTTTCAAAGCTGCTCAGCTTTCAGGTTTTTTTCCTGTATGCTGAGTACATGTCAGGCCCCGTGTTCAAACATAAAGTTCTGACTGGAAATGTCCCATTCTTTCTGGTGAATTATTTTTTCATTATTTCCCTGTCATCACCATTCCTTTTTTTTTTTAATGAGAGTGCAGGGGGGTGGGGGAGAGCGGACACATAAGTTGATCTTTGGGACAAAGTAAACTTTTGGCCTAAACTTCTTTCCCAAGAAAAGAAACATGAGAAACAGTATATTCACTTCATTTCAGACGTCTGCATGGGCTTTTGTGTAGCTGTAATAAATTATTCACTAATTTGCTTGTAATCAGACTAGCTGATCTGCTAGTCTGCTAACGAGTTGCCCAATAGGTAAAGAAAACCACAGACAGAGTGTTACATTCAAGCTTGTTAGAACAGGTCAGGTACCAAAAATAAGAACAATCACCTGATTTCTACTAAATTCAAAAGGCTAGCATTCCATTGTGCTATCCTTTCAAAATGTCATTAAAACCACTTATGATGGAAAATTAAACTAGCTGTCACCCACAGCTCGTTGATTGTAACTTGCTTCCTTTGCAGTTTACTGACTAGGAAAGGAAATCCAGACAGGTGAAGAATTTCAGACAGGCTTAGTGATTGCTGAGAGAAAAAAAGCAAAATATACAAATGCACCACTCCACACACCCCAGTGCATTAATTCTCTGGCTTTTCTCTTTCTTGTCTTTTCTTGTATGGATGCTTGATTTGGTTTGAAAGATGGAATTGCATCCTAAGTGTAAAGTATAAAAAAACACAATTTTTTTAATTGTTAGCTGCAGCAGGCAAGGACATTTCTGAAGTTTCCCTGGGTAACTTGTGTAGGTCCTCCCAGAACCTCACTTCTGAAGCCAGGCATGTTAGCACTGTGTTTCTTCTGCCAAAAGAACAAACCTATGGAAAAAAGAAGCAAACAGGCAAAGCTTTTGGAGAAGCTATCTGGAGAAGATGGGTTTTGCCTAAAGACAATAGAGATTCATTTTAGACAGAAGGCATGCAGCCCATTTTCTGTTCTCAGAAAGAAATAAAAATTTCTGGTCCTCCCTGCAAGTCTGTTCTCCTCAGCACTGCACTCCTCTCCCTGCTCTCCCTCCAGTCACTCTTTGCTTAAAACTCTTCACAGGAGTTTGCTGGTTTATTTTATTTTTCCAGTCAGAAAATGTACTGTTATTCTGTAAATGTTTTCGTGCTGTCATACTTTGCAGACGATTTTCTTCCTATTTTTGGAGGCCTGAATTTGCCTTTGGTCACACTATTTGCTCCTCTATGGTCACCTCTGAGAAGATTAACCCTTTCATTAAAAAAGCTTGGCCAGGGTCAAACTACCGCCTGGCTCTGGACTCTTATATCCCTTTGATCTCCCAGCTATGGAGAAATTATTAGCAAATTCTAAGCCTTCCCATGTGATTTGTTTTTGTAAATTTGTAGAAATTATTCCTAATCCTATTACGTGGCCGAGGGCAAACCTGCATTAAATATATGAGACTTTTTGTTATGTGGCAGATGGATAATAAAGGAATGCTGAATGCAGCCCATTCCAAGTTATGGGAATCTGGACACTTCATCAGCATTCACTTAATCCTCTGCCATGGCCTACGCCTTTGATGAATGCTCTCATTTATGACCACTGATGCCACTCACTTAATTTCAGAGAAGAAAAATAATACCTTGCTGTTAATGTGAATATTTGAGTTTATGGCTGTACAATGAATAATTGTGACATTATCAAGGGAACATCTTCTTATACATTATTCACTTGTACAGACCACATTAACCAGATGGAGGAAACTTGCAGTTTTGCATCTTCCATCTTCTTTGGAAGGTAGGCACCGTGCAGACAAAAGTCAGTGTCTTAACCCAAATTCTAGCTGACAGTCCGTATCAGCCCTCACTATATTTTGTTCATTGTGGTGCCAATCTCCTATCTCACCAATGACATTTTTTCAAAGAAAGAGTGGATTTCCTAGAGACTCTACCCCATGCAACTTCCATAGCTTTTTATTGAATAGGAAAGTGTATCCCTCCTTTTTGCTTCAGTACTGTTGCCATGTAGTATGTTCATAAATTTAAGCTGAAAATTAAGACAGCACACAGTTTTCATTTGTACTATAAAAAAAAAATGACACTCCATGATAAAAATGCTATTTTCATGCACTTTAAAATAAAATTCATAAATCAAAATAAAATATATAAAATCTTCAGAATTTCTTATGTATTAACTCACAGCTTTTGCATTCAGAATCACAAATATTAAGGTGTGGAAACTTATTAGCTTGTTTTATAGAAATCTATACAACAGTCTGAGGTCAGAGGGTTTTTTAAGCATGTTTGTATTTTGTCTGATCTCTCTTCAAGTTTCCCTTACTTCATTCAAGAAAAAATGTTATTACATTCCCAGTGTAAATATAACTTTTAATTGAAAACAATTTCACATTTTTGAGTGTATTTATTTACTTTTCTGACTGTATAGCAATATTGAAGTATAGGAGTTTGCTATGATTTTATCTTCCTTTTCTGCAAGCGTAGTAATTTTGGTTGATATTTAATGGTGCTAAAATTCTAAAAGTAGAACCCTGCTGTCCCTTTTGGCTTGCACATATAAAATTCAGAGGTATATTGGAGCTCTGGTAAACTATCAGCATGAGAAACATGTCCGGATTTGGTAAAGTGTAATAAAAAACAAACATCTTTTCCTAGTGGGAGTTTTCACACACTGTAACTAATTTACTGAAATCAACTAGAGTATTCAAGAAGAATAAAAATGAGTAGTCTATTTATTTTTTAGTACTTTTATTGATCAACACTTTGAAATCTAGTGTAGCAGCCTATCAGAACACCCAGGACTGACTGCTCCAAAATGAATATAGATAGAGGTCCCACACAGAGTAGTTGCTTCAGTGATCCCTTCCACACTGTCACACACACAGGCAAGCTTCTGAACACAAGTGTTATTTTGTATTTGCTGTATGTATTGAGATGCCTGTCAGAACCAAGGGCACTGCCAGAGTGGAAGTTTGCATTTGGAAAAGGGATTGTAATACCTTGTGCAGTGTGTCCATATAATTGCAATGATCCAAGATCTATTTTTTTTTTTTTTTAAAGTAAAAAGAAATGCAAACTCTTCTGTGATTGTAAAATGATACAATGATGAAAGATTACAACTTAATTGACTTTAGGGAGAGCAAGGCATTGCCTTGATTTAAATCATAATGTGCTAAGCTAAATTTTTCTCACCTACTTGGATTTCTGTGATTTCTGATGCATCTGTTTTTTCTCCCGAGAATCTCTAATCTAAACATTTCTGCAGAGTTATGGTATTATTCTTAAAATATTCTATTCACTGTTAACTGAAGTGTTTGGTTAAAAAAAGAAAAGA
>JACDJE010000342.1:28559-152666 GCA_016647715.1 Pavo muticus
AAAAAAAAAAAAAAAAAAAAAAAAAGCAGCTTCCTGCCCACCACTCAGAGTTTTCATGATCACAGAGTAATCCTCCAAACCCACTCTGTCCAGAGACTAAAAAAATGCATTACTTGAAAGTAAGACACACTCACAGCTTCTCTTTCATGAATCTGTTTTCCACTGTGATTGTCTTTGAAGTACACAGCATATATCATGTGTGATAAATTATACTTTGCTGAAATGTTGCATTGCTAAAATATGCTAAGAAAGCTTTGAGCAATATTTACAAATAGTTTAAGTGTCACAACAATACACCCACTACTCAGGCTTCTATCGATTTTACTATAAAAAGATTGTAATAAAGGATATCACTTTTAAGTATTATGAAAATATTCCTTATAAAGGAAGATAATTGGGGGGGAAAAAAATCTCTTAAATCTATATCAAAATCGTTTGCAGATTCTGCAATCACAGCTGTCAGGAAGAGCAACCAGAATCTCTCTTGTCTAAGAATCATCATCTGGTTTTGTGCTGTTACTGCTTGCCTCCCCTTTTGTTCCAGGTAAGTTGTTAGTTTACTCACAGAGCTTAAAGACCAACTACAGCTCCTGTTGTTTGTTAGTGGTGGCTTGTTTTTTTGTTTTTTTTTAATTATTTTTTAACAAGATGCTATAAATTAATTAAAGTTGTGCTATTGGAAAGAAGAGCAGCCTCAGTTTCCCATTTGCACCAAGTGTTTAATTCTGCTATCTGCTACATGAGAGTAAAGCTGGTGTAATTCCTTTACTGCTGAAGGAAGCAGTTCAAATTTACATTAATTCTAAAGAAGGAAGAGCCAGACCTTCCCCTAAACGCCTGAAAATCACTCCTACATTAATGAATAAGTCTTGTGATCATTACTGTGTGTTTTTAAGATCTTCCTTAGGGGAAGGTAAGACATTGAAACATGAGACAAACCTTTTTTTCTATCAACCTTTCTCTTTGTTATTTTTAATGGAGTGTGGAATATTCCTGTCGTGTTTGTCAGCTGCAAGGGCCTGTTTCACCCACTAATACGAGTGAGTTTTGTCAGTGCGAATTTAGCTTAGTTTTGTTCTAGTGGGTTACTATATCTGTTGATCCACACCACTTCGATCTTGGCAGAAACATAATCATGCTATATGGATATATACAGAAGAAGTAGTTAAATTATATTAGAAAACATATACACTGAAGTGGATCATTTTTTGAGGGGTCTAAGGAAGAGATGTACAAACTGTTGCTCTAGTCAGAGCTTGCTACTGTTTGGTTAACCGGGAGGAAATATGGTGTACTCTGGAGAACTCTTGCTTCCCTTTCTAAATACATTGTCCTGTTTTCAGCTAAAATGCATCTATAGATTCAGTGACTTCTTGAACCCCTTTTCTCAAGTTGAAAGTAGCACTTGTGAAAAGAAAAGCCTAAACACCCTGACCACACCAGTGGAAGGATCTGAAGTCTGACACTGCTAATGTGCATTACATTCTATCTGCATTTTTAGCATAGCAACTGGAGATAACATAGTCAGGTG
This sequence comes from Pavo muticus, assembly GCA_016647715.1. Lineage (NCBI taxonomy): Eukaryota > Metazoa > Chordata > Aves > Galliformes > Phasianidae > Pavo > Pavo muticus. The sequence goes on from JACDJE010000342.1 coordinate 30,091, forward strand.
AAATCTAAACTAATTTACCCTGCCAACAAAATGCTTGCAAAGACCAGTCTATGTTTTCATATTAACAACAGTGCTCAGATGACAACCTCCTACTGTGAAACTCCTATCTTTTTTTTCTTTTCTTTTTTTTTTTTTTTGCAAAAGCAAGCAAAGTAACATAATAATATTTTACATTACAAATTATTTGTACAAGTGCATATGCATCCAGCTAGAAGAACTTTCAGAAGAAAAAAGCACTTACATTCAGTAAGAAGCACCTAAAAATGTGCATTGAATTCCAGGGCCAGGGTATTTGTTCAGATGAGCTACAAAGCAAGCTAGGATGGAAGGAAACTTCTGAGCCCCTGCTTAGTATTAAATTTTCAATCTTGATATGATTGTATTATTTTATCTCTGTGAATTTAACACGTTTGATATACAGTCATGGCCTAATGAACGCAGCAATAAATATCACATTTGTATTCAGCTTCAGAAGTCTCCTTCCCTCCCTCACACCAGCAGCAATGGGTGTGATCTTATAAGGGTATGACTGTAAATAATCTGGTTAAACACAAGGTTACTGATGCACTTACAATATAGAATCACAAAGGCACAGAGATTCAAGCCCCTGGATGTGTCTTCCTGCCTCAGTCAAAGCAGATGTATTTGATTTTGAAAAAGCAATGCATAATCTATTTTTGTTTGTTCAATATAGGAACTGTATATTTGCTGTATCTTTAGGGATTACTTTTGGTTGTTTTCAAGGAAATAATTTTAATGCTTACAAATTGTTGGATGACATTCCCTTGTACATTTTTAAATATGATATGCAGGGAAAATATTTCTAGTTCTAATCTTTTTATTTAGAATAGAGAAGCTGTGTGTAATCTAGGAGATGAAATATGATATCTTTATTAAAGTGGCACATGCTACCTCTATTACACTTACAGGTCTGCCAGTATATCCATTAAGGAATCCATTTTTCAGACTTTTAACACTTGTCTGTATTCATACCAGAGTGAAACTTGGCACTCAGGTTTATAGCCCAGAAGCAATTTGTAGTGCTATTTACAAATGTCTCTTGGTATTCATTTAAAAAAATGTTTTTCTATTAAATGCCTGAAAACCATTTGGTTATTTAAAATGCAAATGGGAGTGGTATTAAAAAGAACAGTGTTGACTTCTCTAAGAGTCCCATGCTGTAGCTTGATAATACTTTTGCCTTATGAAGTTTATCATATTAAATCATTATGAAATGAGCTGCAAATCAGGAGATGGTGCATTTCTTGAGATTAGAGACTTTTTATACCCCTGAGAGAGCTGATTCTGCTTAGCATTTAGCTAATGCATGCTTTAAAATTTGTATATACCTTCATCTGCACACTGTAGTGATCTGAAAGATCCTTATACTCAGGTAACAAGCTTTCTTAAAAAACACTGAGTATGTATTCATATAATTCAGTGGTTTATTTCAGTTTTGAAGCTAATAATAGTCCTTCATGGTAGCATAGTGCTGCTTATTTTAGTTTTTCTATTTTTAAAAAATAATTAAGTAATCTATCTAAGCATGCGATTTTATCTTGGAAAAATATGATGGAGAAAAGGTAGCACATTCACCTTAAGTCCAGTCATATCTCCCACTGTCAGTGTTTGAATGTAAATTTACAGTGAGTTAACTCAAATATACTTTTGCTTCTTTGTTTATATATTAGCATTTTCATTTGCTCTTTAAATAAAAGCTCAGGTCTTCTGAAATGAAAATAACTATCATTATTTTATTCTCCAAGAACATCTTTATCCTCAGGTGATGTAAATCAACAACTCATCAACAAATCATCAACTCAGAGGTTTCCCTGTACTTCTAATAAATACATTAAAAGTTCAAACAATTTGAGAAAAGTTGGAACCATGGAATCTATAAACGAATATCAAATATCATAAATAGTGATCTATTGCCAAATCCTCACTCAAATTCTGGGTTTGACAGTAAATAAACTTAAATAAGATGATGAAACGAGTTTTAGTAACTCCTTATGAGCCTGGCTTTCTGTGAATTACTGTAGTTTGAGGTGGAGGCACTGACAGAAATGTTACAAATGAAAGAAATCCAAAGTCAAATGTTCTTTATACTTTCAGGTCATTTTAGATGTTAGGGGTTTAGAGAATTCTCATGAAGATCCATTTGGACTTCAGGAATAATTCCTTAAAGCTATTCTGTAAACTAAATGATTCGTAACATAGATTTTTTGTTCAATTTTGTAGCTGCTATTCCTCAGTCGTGGGAAGAAAAAAAAAGAAGTGCATTGGGTTTTTTTAAGACTGTACTTTTTGCTTCTGCAAACCTAATTTTTAGTCTTGGGTTCTGAGAAATCAAAGGCTATTTAGAATACAATAAAGAATAAAAATTTGATCAATTGTAAGAAGTATTTCTGTGAAGTCTGAACAAAGTGGGAATCTGAATTGCAGCACCAAGTATTTAAATAAGCTATTACAAAAGGAGTGCTAGGAACCATTATATTGCATGATTTCTTGTGAATAATAGAAATGCTCTCTATCAGGTATTTTTACCTAAATGGAATAAATGTTTGAGAAAGATGGTGTTCATCCATTGTAACCTTTCACGCCACTACTGTTGGTATTGTAATAACTTCATCTATTAAAAATATGCTTTGAATCTATTAAAAAATACTCTAAAACTTGGAAAGAAGTGTAGTTTTAAACCACCATACATTAGAATCTCCATCTTTTGGTAGTGTGTCATTTATGCTTTAATGACATCAGTGTAGAATTTCAGCATTTTTATACAGAAAATGCCTGTCATATACAAACAACATTATGGCACTTTTAGTATAATATGCCTATAGTAGTGCTATTATTTAATGGTGTGCTTTTATATTGTTCAAGTAAGTTTTTAAGGATAAATGTGCCTACATCATATACTAGTCATGGGGCTAGGAAATGGGATTNGTAAGCTACAGATTTACAAAAGTAGAAGAAGGAAACCTAAACTAAACAAACACCCAGAATATAAACAACAAAAAGGTATGTGGGTGGACTTAATTAGTTATACATATATATACATAAAACTGTATCAATTGTTATTTTTTGTGTGTTTATGTATAATATGTATAGATATATATTTAGGGACTTAGATTTAACCCTTGATATGAGTAATGGGCAGTTAAAGAAATCCAGACTAAAACTAATTTTGGGACAACCTTTCAGTATATGAGGTTTGAGAACTAGAGTCACCGTATGTATTCTTCACCAATATCATACCACTTGAAACAAGTAACACCTGTGCTGTAGCCATTCTACTTTGGCAGTCTACTTTGTAAAATCTTCCTTTATTGCTATATGAGAATGTAGAGACTTCATTATACATGATCCATGATCAGTGTCTGGGGTTTCCTTGTTATAGCATTTCAGGCTTCACGATGATCAGCCAGCCAGTGGCTAGGTTCTCTGCTTGCTAAAGCAAAGTACAGATCACCCTACAGTCCTGCTGTTAAATGAAAAAATGTTTAAAACATTTTTTATAAGCTGTAAATTGGAGACCACAATAAAAGAGAGCAGGAATGGTACAAAAACTTTTTTATGTTTGTATGCTTTTTGTTGATTTTTGTTTTTTTTGCCATTTGTTTTTTTGTTTACTAGAATTATTGCTGACAGCAAGAACAATTTATTTTTCAGAAAGTATATGTATGTGTTTCAGGGTAAGGAATTAACTATTTTTTTTATAAGCTGATTGGTACAGACTGGTAGGTTGTTGACTGAGTCTTTCCTATATTTATAAAGCTCTTATATGATTTCTTAAAAGAATTTTAAATGAGTCTAAACAAAGCCTTTCCTGAATGTAATATTATTGTAAAACAATGCATTCTTTTCATATCTATAATGAAAGGGTAATAAAAGTACGCTGATGTTGCAGCTCCAATCTTGCAGTCAGAGGAGCTCGCTTGAACATAAAATGTGAGAAGCGGCAAGGCTGAGCTGCAGAACTAGGAGAAATGTCATGCAGCAAGGCAGTGAGTGGCTGTTTTTTACTGGGCACTGAGAGGAGAGAAAAAAAAAAAAAAAAAAAAAAAAAAAAGCAGCTTCCTGCCCACCACTCAGAGTTTTCATGATCACAGAGTAATCCTCCAAACCCACTCTGTCCAGAGACTAAAAAAATGCATTACTTGAAAGTAAGACACACTCACAGCTTCTCTTTCATGAATCTGTTTTCCACTGTGATTGTCTTTGAAGTACACAGCATATATCATGTGTGATAAATTATACTTTGCTGAAATGTTGCATTGCTAAAATATGCTAAGAAAGCTTTGAGCAATATTTACAAATAGTTTAAGTGTCACAACAATACACCCACTACTCAGGCTTCTATCGATTTTACTATAAAAAGATTGTAATAAAGGATATCACTTTTAAGTATTATGAAAATATTCCTTATAAAGGAAGATAATTGGGGGGGAAAAAAATCTCTTAAATCTATATCAAAATCGTTTGCAGATTCTGCAATCACAGCTGTCAGGAAGAGCAACCAGAATCTCTCTTGTCTAAGAATCATCATCTGGTTTTGTGCTGTTACTGCTTGCCTCCCCTTTTGTTCCAGGTAAGTTGTTAGTTTACTCACAGAGCTTAAAGACCAACTACAGCTCCTGTTGTTTGTTAGTGGTGGCTTGTTTTTTTGTTTTTTTTTAATTATTTTTTAACAAGATGCTATAAATTAATTAAAGTTGTGCTATTGGAAAGAAGAGCAGCCTCAGTTTCCCATTTGCACCAAGTGTTTAATTCTGCTATCTGCTACATGAGAGTAAAGCTGGTGTAATTCCTTTACTGCTGAAGGAAGCAGTTCAAATTTACATTAATTCTAAAGAAGGAAGAGCCAGACCTTCCCCTAAACGCCTGAAAATCACTCCTACATTAATGAATAAGTCTTGTGATCATTACTGTGTGTTTTTAAGATCTTCCTTAGGGGAAGGTAAGACATTGAAACATGAGACAAACCTTTTTTTCTATCAACCTTTCTCTTTGTTATTTTTAATGGAGTGTGGAATATTCCTGTCGTGTTTGTCAGCTGCAAGGGCCTGTTTCACCCACTAATACGAGTGAGTTTTGTCAGTGCGAATTTAGCTTAGTTTTGTTCTAGTGGGTTACTATATCTGTTGATCCACACCACTTCGATCTTGGCAGAAACATAATCATGCTATATGGATATATACAGAAGAAGTAGTTAAATTATATTAGAAAACATATACACTGAAGTGGATCATTTTTTGAGGGGTCTAAGGAAGAGATGTACAAACTGTTGCTCTAGTCAGAGCTTGCTACTGTTTGGTTAACCGGGAGGAAATATGGTGTACTCTGGAGAACTCTTGCTTCCCTTTCTAAATACATTGTCCTGTTTTCAGCTAAAATGCATCTATAGATTCAGTGACTTCTTGAACCCCTTTTCTCAAGTTGAAAGTAGCACTTGTGAAAAGAAAAGCCTAAACACCCTGACCACACCAGTGGAAGGATCTGAAGTCTGACACTGCTAATGTGCATTACATTCTATCTGCATTTTTAGCATAGCAACTGGAGATAACATAGTCAGGTGAAATCTAAACTAATTTACCCTGCCAACAAAATGCTTGCAAAGACCAGTCTATGTTTTCATATTAACAACAGTGCTCAGATGACAACCTCCTACTGTGAAACTCCTATCTTTTTTTTCTTTTCTTTTTTTTTTTTTTTGCAAAAGCAAGCAAAGTAACATAATAATATTTTACATTACAAATTATTTGTACAAGTGCATATGCATCCAGCTAGAAGAACTTTCAGAAGAAAAAAGCACTTACATTCAGTAAGAAGCACCTAAAAATGTGCATTGAATTCCAGGGCCAGGGTATTTGTTCAGATGAGCTACAAAGCAAGCTAGGATGGAAGGAAACTTCTGAGCCCCTGCTTAGTATTAAATTTTCAATCTTGATATGATTGTATTATTTTATCTCTGTGAATTTAACACGTTTGATATACAGTCATGGCCTAATGAACGCAGCAATAAATATCACATTTGTATTCAGCTTCAGAAGTCTCCTTCCCTCCCTCACACCAGCAGCAATGGGTGTGATCTTATAAGGGTATGACTGTAAATAATCTGGTTAAACACAAGGTTACTGATGCACTTACAATATAGAATCACAAAGGCACAGAGATTCAAGCCCCTGGATGTGTCTTCCTGCCTCAGTCAAAGCAGATGTATTTGATTTTGAAAAAGCAATGCATAATCTATTTTTGTTTGTTCAATATAGGAACTGTATATTTGCTGTATCTTTAGGGATTACTTTTGGTTGTTTTCAAGGAAATAATTTTAATGCTTACAAATTGTTGGATGACATTCCCTTGTACATTTTTAAATATGATATGCAGGGAAAATATTTCTAGTTCTAATCTTTTTATTTAGAATAGAGAAGCTGTGTGTAATCTAGGAGATGAAATATGATATCTTTATTAAAGTGGCACATGCTACCTCTATTACACTTACAGGTCTGCCAGTATATCCATTAAGGAATCCATTTTTCAGACTTTTAACACTTGTCTGTATTCATACCAGAGTGAAACTTGGCACTCAGGTTTATAGCCCAGAAGCAATTTGTAGTGCTATTTACAAATGTCTCTTGGTATTCATTTAAAAAAATGTTTTTCTATTAAATGCCTGAAAACCATTTGGTTATTTAAAATGCAAATGGGAGTGGTATTAAAAAGAACAGTGTTGACTTCTCTAAGAGTCCCATGCTGTAGCTTGATAATACTTTTGCCTTATGAAGTTTATCATATTAAATCATTATGAAATGAGCTGCAAATCAGGAGATGGTGCATTTCTTGAGATTAGAGACTTTTTATACCCCTGAGAGAGCTGATTCTGCTTAGCATTTAGCTAATGCATGCTTTAAAATTTGTATATACCTTCATCTGCACACTGTAGTGATCTGAAAGATCCTTATACTCAGGTAACAAGCTTTCTTAAAAAACACTGAGTATGTATTCATATAATTCAGTGGTTTATTTCAGTTTTGAAGCTAATAATAGTCCTTCATGGTAGCATAGTGCTGCTTATTTTAGTTTTTCTATTTTTAAAAAATAATTAAGTAATCTATCTAAGCATGCGATTTTATCTTGGAAAAATATGATGGAGAAAAGGTAGCACATTCACCTTAAGTCCAGTCATATCTCCCACTGTCAGTGTTTGAATGTAAATTTACAGTGAGTTAACTCAAATATACTTTTGCTTCTTTGTTTATATATTAGCATTTTCATTTGCTCTTTAAATAAAAGCTCAGGTCTTCTGAAATGAAAATAACTATCATTATTTTATTCTCCAAGAACATCTTTATCCTCAGGTGATGTAAATCAACAACTCATCAACAAATCATCAACTCAGAGGTTTCCCTGTACTTCTAATAAATACATTAAAAGTTCAAACAATTTGAGAAAAGTTGGAACCATGGAATCTATAAACGAATATCAAATATCATAAATAGTGATCTATTGCCAAATCCTCACTCAAATTCTGGGTTTGACAGTAAATAAACTTAAATAAGATGATGAAACGAGTTTTAGTAACTCCTTATGAGCCTGGCTTTCTGTGAATTACTGTAGTTTGAGGTGGAGGCACTGACAGAAATGTTACAAATGAAAGAAATCCAAAGTCAAATGTTCTTTATACTTTCAGGTCATTTTAGATGTTAGGGGTTTAGAGAATTCTCATGAAGATCCATTTGGACTTCAGGAATAATTCCTTAAAGCTATTCTGTAAACTAAATGATTCGTAACATAGATTTTTTGTTCAATTTTGTAGCTGCTATTCCTCAGTCGTGGGAAGAAAAAAAAAGAAGTGCATTGGGTTTTTTTAAGACTGTACTTTTTGCTTCTGCAAACCTAATTTTTAGTCTTGGGTTCTGAGAAATCAAAGGCTATTTAGAATACAATAAAGAATAAAAATTTGATCAATTGTAAGAAGTATTTCTGTGAAGTCTGAACAAAGTGGGAATCTGAATTGCAGCACCAAGTATTTAAATAAGCTATTACAAAAGGAGTGCTAGGAACCATTATATTGCATGATTTCTTGTGAATAATAGAAATGCTCTCTATCAGGTATTTTTACCTAAATGGAATAAATGTTTGAGAAAGATGGTGTTCATCCATTGTAACCTTTCACGCCACTACTGTTGGTATTGTAATAACTTCATCTATTAAAAATATGCTTTGAATCTATTAAAAAATACTCTAAAACTTGGAAAGAAGTGTAGTTTTAAACCACCATACATTAGAATCTCCATCTTTTGGTAGTGTGTCATTTATGCTTTAATGACATCAGTGTAGAATTTCAGCATTTTTATACAGAAAATGCCTGTCATATACAAACAACATTATGGCACTTTTAGTATAATATGCCTATAGTAGTGCTATTATTTAATGGTGTGCTTTTATATTGTTCAAGTAAGTTTTTAAGGATAAATGTGCCTACATCATATACTAGTCATGGGGCTAGGAAATGGGATTACTTGCTGCTAATAAGGTGAGTGAGCTTTCATCTCTAGTTATGGTGGTTCTGTTCCAGTAACACTGTAGTAAATGTATATATACATTTACTGTATATGTACAGTAATGTATATAAACATCTATGACTTCAATAACAGCAGAAGCAATCTCTGAGTCCAGGTTGATCCAACCTCTTGCTTAAATCTCATGCATTTTACTGGATGGGACATCCTCATGCACTGGCAGAGTTTTGCTTAATGAGACTGGTTTTGTCAATTGCTCATTTGTCATTTAGGAACTGATTTCTGTTCTCTGTTTGGGCTTAACTCTAGCTGGCATCCACACTCCTCTTGCATTTGCCCAGGAAAAGGTGAAATATTTTCTAAGTATTTCTTAGATTTTTAAAGTTAAATTAAGGAATCTGACCCTGGTCCCGTCACACAGCAGTCAAGGGTACAGCTTAAATATGGTAAGAATCTGACTCAGGTGAGGATCAGCCAAGAAACAAAAGGAAAAAGAAGTACGTTTGTTTCCATAGGAGCAATGTTACAAAAACCAGGCATGCCATTACAGTCCTTTACCATGTGAAATCACCATTCCACTACATATCAGAGTAATTTTTATTGGATCTAGTATCTCAAAACCAGGAATACTTCCTGTTCATGCAATGTGATCAATGCTTATGAACTGATTGAGAAATGAGAAATATTTTTTACTCAGAGTAATTTTTTCTAAATGCCAGAAATGTCTCAAAGTGGGGTGTTTTGTTGTTTTATTTTGTTTTGTTTTAATAAATATAGGACAGTACAGAGGACTAATTTGTGTATTTTATTAATGAATAAGGCACAAGAATGTGCATCGTCTCTTTCTAGTAATGGGAACTTCAAATATTATTTTCTGATGTGAGATACAGGTTTATAAAATTGTTGTATAATGCTATGTTAAACACTTATTAAACAGTTTATAATAATATTATGGGTTTTTTATTTTTATTTTTGCATTATATCTGGGCTCATACCCTATGGAGCCAAATTTTTCATATTTTTTGGCCCAGGTACGAAGTTCCTCACTGAAAATATAAACTGACTTTTCTGCTAAAGCATGAAAAGCATTTTCTGAGCTCACATAACTTGTAGGTATCCTCCTCAAAAAGTAAATACTCTGAAAACTGACTGAGAGAATGAAAAGGTTCATTATAATTAAAACTTCTCATAAGAGACATAGTTAAAATTCTGAATAGATGTTTGAATTTAAATTGACTGCATGTAAGGTGTCTTACAGCCATAGTGAAATTTGAGAATTATGGGATAGGTGACTGTACCACATCACAAGGGAACATATCCCTTAATAATGACATCAGCTTCACATCCACTAATGTAGTTAGAGTGCTGTAGGTTATTTAACTCCAATAGACCAGGCTTTCAAATCCAGTCAAATATCTACTTGGTGTTCTTTTGGGAATGGCATGGCATGATCTTGGGAAAATAGAGCCCTAAAAGGGCTCCATTAAAAATTCTACTCACTTCAGTCACAATTGGTATCCACCAGTTCCAGGTCCCTCTTGGTGTGTGCTGAGACAGCCCTTGTTAGGATCTGAGTAATGCAAGTACTTCATAATTGCTCAGGCCTGTAGCCAATGCTTTTTTTTTTTTACTGTCTAGATGCTCTTTGATTCTCAGAAGAAAGTCTTGAAACAATGGCTTCAGCTTGACGTTAAATCTTACTTCAGTTTTAATGTGGAGTATTGATTGGGATATATTTTCACCAATTCTAGAGTCATTTATTTTCATAATCCTGTGGACGATAACTCACTAGTTAGCATATAGTTAAACTCCTTTGTTCTTCATTTAGGTTAATTCATAGAATATGATACAAGTGCAGATCTTCCAGTGTAAGAGATTATTTTATATACATCTGGAAGATGCTCTTTATCCAGAGGAAATATAGACTTCGGCAGAGGTACGAGGACTCTGATCCCATGGCGCGTAGGAATAGTTACTAACTACACACACAACAAAAGTAATTGCAGTTTTGGTACATTTAAACACTCATTTTACCTTCAAACATTGTTACTGGTTTTTAAGCTGAACCGGGTGACATATTCAGGTGAATTAGAGCCATTCATATAAATGCATTGTTCAAAGCACACCTGTATGCGTGTTTGGAACAGAAAGCCTGTCTTGTTTTGCTGCTATGGCAGCCACAAAATGTCAAGATAATCTTAATTTATCCATTAAAAATGTAGGCCCATATTTAAGAGTCATCAGCAATAAAGGAAAATATACTGAATCATTTCAAGTGCATGCTAATCATTTAATGTAATAAATGGAGCAACTCTAATTATCTCCCGAGGAAATGATTTCACACTAAAACAATGGAAATGAGGAGGTTACTTTGGGAGCATTATACACAGCTGAAAATTACTCATGTGAATCTAGGGGATATTTCAAATAAATAGAAAGGATTGCTTAAGCCTTTTCAGTAATCATTTAATGCTATGAGAGAAACACTAAATGATGGTAAAGATATTTAGTGATTTGCACTCAGCCAGTGAGGCTTTCACAGGTACACAGCCAAACACTGTTCCTTTCTAGTGAGACAATGGTTAGCACCAGATCAATGTCATAACTACAGGTTCTTAATGCAGAATAACTGCATTAATATAACTGCAGAAAATAAAATAACTGCAGAATAACAGTGAATAAAAGGTGAATATGCTAGTATTTCTTATTTGTTAATTTCAGTCTACATTAGAATTTACAGATTTGAGATTGATAATGCCCGTGAGCCTTTCCTTTGAGGTGTCTGGGATTCTTTATTTTTAAAAGGATAAATAAAAAATCTTTTTGATTTTTTTTCCCAAACCAAATCCCATGAAAGCTTATTTGGGAAATTCAGCATATTTTTAGCCAACAAAGAAGAAAATGAAAAGCAAACTTTGGAATAAGATGTAAAAATTTATCGGGGATTGGGGTTAAAATTGATTTTAATGATTCAGTCCATTCTCTCCAAGGGAACTGATTTTACTGCAAGCTAAAATGTTTTGTTAAATTATGTACTTCAGTTGCTTGGGTGTTATGTCTCTCTTGGAGAAGCACATGAAATGAGCACTATCCTCCTAGGCATTTTAAGAACACATCCACATTAAATAGAATATATATACAGTGGTTGAGCATATAGTCTTTTTAAACTAGATAACAAAATGATTTTGACTTGTTTTAAAATCTTTTCACTTAAATGGCTCTAAAGCTAAGACTAAAAGATAGATAATGTGGACTGAAATTTTTCCCCCTTGCTTTCAGTTTCATAGAGAATAGCATATTATAGGTACTTTCCTTTGTGCAAGAATCACATCAAATGCCAGGAAAAATGCATCTGTTTTGGCTACATATTTAACAGCATGATTTCCAGAACCATCAATTTGTCTTTATTAGTACATCAAATGCAGTTTGTTTAAAGTGTTTGTCCATTCTAGTACCATGCTACTATAGATACTATTAGTTACTTATATTTATTACTGACACTGGGTAAGATACAAAAAAATACAGCTCTTTGCGTAGTGAAAGATATGACCTAGTTCAAGACAAATTAATGCACAATGATTCTAAAATCATAAGCAGACAAGTGTAACTTTTTTGAAGGTCTGCATTTATTTTGAAACTGACACGCATATTTCACAAGAGAATAAACAATTTTTTTTTATCATAAGATTACTGCTCATCATCTACAAGAAAACAATTGTTATCAGGTATGAACTTAATTGGAATCAACTGCAGCAGTCTTTATAGGAATTTACCGAAATGTCTGCCATTCGGAGCTGGCTTACCATAATATTCTCTACGGAATAGTTGACCACAGGATTCTCATTCACAAACAGCCAGGTTAAACAGTTAAATGCTAGCAAATCCTGCATAGCCCTGTGGGAAATTTCACTTTAATCCCGAACTTATAAGAGGACAATCAAAGCCCAAAGCCTGGGTAACAAATCTGATCCTCTGTTGCAATCTGTGTCCTCATGGGAAGGAGAGAGATGCTCCCTGTACAAGCCTGAGATGGATAAATACCTAAATGATGAGATAGATGGGGAATGCAGAAAAAGCGTCTGGCTTCAGCCGTTCGCTTCCAATTTCACATTACATTGTGAAAGGCAATTCTTGTGCAGCTCGGGAACAGCCAGTCCTGATTACTATAAGTTGAAGTGTGGCTTAAGGAATGATTAATGACAGTGTCAGGAGAAAACAAAGCACAATGAGAGTTATCTCTAATCCACCTGCTTGCAGATGCTATAGTAAGGGAATGAAAATGGCCCCAGCGAGCCCTGATAATAAAAAAATCAAAATAGAAAGGTGCAAAGCTGTAGATATGTATTAATCTGATATATAAAACTAGGTTTTAGCTTGAATAAAGCATTAGGCATGAAAGGAGCCCCATAGGTGATAGATATTAGAGCATAGTGGACTTCACATTGTCTGTATTTTTTAAATCAAACAGAACTGTTCCCTTCAGTATTGCGTTTGACATTAATAGGTTGGTATTTGAAAAGTCACAGTTCACTAGATGAGCAGGTTTGTGAGTTCAAGCTCATTAAACAAAATCTCTTTTTTGTTGTTGTTTAAAGGAAAAAGTGACACCATACCACCACCTTGTGGCTTTGCAGTGCATATGCCCAGGGAGGAAAGAATCAGCTGTTTCCATTTCAAACAAGCTATAGTCAAATAAAACATAATTATGAGATCTTCCTGATCTTCCTTTCTGAAACATGAACATGCCTAAAGGTTATTTCAGTTAGTATAACACACCTGAGAGGCAACGAGGCCATTTCAAATGAATCTTTAGATTGTTTTCAAGCTGTCCCTGTTAGATTTACTCTGATTCAATACGGCAACTATTGCAGAAATAAGAGGGTCACTGGTAACAGCTATGCATATATACATTATGGTGTTTCCCTTCAGCTTTCCTATTCTCTCTTCCTGACCTGCTCAGGAAGTCTTACGCCAGTAGCACAGCGAACTGGGATCTAGAGAGGTTCAGGACGTGGAGTCCTATAGCACCCGCTCTCACTGCCTGGCACTTGTGTTCATCAGGCAGACATGTCTGCTAAGATCCGTAACAGTGACAGTCTGCTCTTTGATATAAATCACAGAGTTCAGATGAGAGCTACTTGCTTGCTTTGCCGGCTTCATATTCTGAAAAGTAGTTCAATTTAGAATTGATCTAGAATCAGTACTACTGTGTCTTTTCATTAGGGGAAATTGTTCAAAGTCAAGGCACAGTGTAGGGTTTCCTGAAAAAAAAACAAACCTGAAGCTACCCAGGAAACCTTTTTGCTCTCATTAGGGCACAGGTTCCTCTTATATCTCCAAAACACCTGCAAAAGTTTAGTTATTATCATCGAAGATGGGAGTACAGACTGAAAGAGAGCACTTCTTGAGACCGACATGTGCATCAGATTTAAGGCCACTGCCTCTTGTTGCCAGCACTGAGGGAATTATTTGACCCCACTGAATTCAGAAACAAAAGCCTCATTGATTTAACTTGGTCAGGACTTCATCTCAATGGTTTTTCTTCTCTCCTTTTTCTTACTGTTACCAGCAACAAGTTAAATGTTAATTTATATTTCATGGAAGTATTTTAATATTGAAAATATAATGAAGATTTAGCACTTGGCTTTTAATGAGGCTAACATAACTGTCGAAAGAAAGCAAATGCATTATTTTAATTAATATCAATTCATAAGTGCTCCTGATTTATATATTAAACAAAAAAAGAAAGTGTCTTGTCATACACTACAATTTATCCTGCATTCACCCATCATTTACTCAGAATCTTTTTTTTTTTTTCATGTGAAGGGTATGATGGAAGCTGCCATGTAGAACTGTACAGCTGCTGCATATGCTATTAGTACTGTGATCACATCACCCTTATTTTCTGATGACGTGCCTCAAATCAATTCTATCCACGTGTCTTTGTCTCCACCTGACACCTCCTGCTATCATAATAATCGTGCTGTATGGTTTAAAGCTTAAAGCTTTTGTATACTGTATTTTCTTAATAACATCTGGGAGCCAGACAGTTTCTGTGCTTTAAAGATGCATTGTTACAACCAGCAGAGGGTTGAAAAAATTTTGATCAAGGTATTGAAACCATCAAAACTCAGGTGTGCTACAGCTGCTGTTTTGATTGGTCCATTTTAGAATTTGATAAAAACTGAGGTCTGAATTTGATAAAAACTGAGGTACAGGTTTAGGTCCTGATCTCTCTTCTAGGCATTAAGATGTTGGGCTCTTTATTCAAGCAAAATGTTGGAGCGGGTAAAATTGGGTGAATCACGAATATATTTGGTAATGTTTTTACCTGTGCAACAGGGCAAAACAGGGGAATTATTTAACAAAGAGAAGTAGTGTTGTAATTGTAATATTTTATATAGTCATGAAAGATGATTGGGTAAAAATTTGGAAATTAATGCAACAATACTGTTAGACAGACGTTTCACTGTAAAGATGCAATTGGTTGAACTCTATATAAATCCAAAATCATGTAAGGGTTAACATCTCTGCTAGCATCAAAAGTGTGGAAGCATGAAAGTACCACTGTCAAATAGTTGTCTGAGATGCTTTTATACCCATCTGTCATACTCCTCCCCACTTCTCTATTTCCTCCTTCATTCCAATAAAATACTGTTTCCTTCAACCTTATCCTCCCTTACTGTGACACAAGTTTCTCTCTTGATCCAAAGCAGTCCTCAGGAAAAGATTGTACTGAGCTTTCAAATGTCTCCTCATGAGCATGCTACCTTTGGATGGAATTCTGGACTTGATACATGCTCTGTTTTAGGTCTGTCTATCTGCCTTTCTTATAATGTGTGCACGCACAGATTTTCAAGGAGGATTCCATTCTGAATGTATATTTCCTGAAAAACATTGAGTACTATCATCATACCCTGTAAGATCTGAAGGCAGCAGCCATTTCAGCAGAGATTTACAGACCATCACTAAATGTATTTTAAAAGAAGCTCAAAATCCTGTTTATGCAGTGTAAAAAGCAAGGGATGAGAGTCAGTAGAGGACTAGAAGATGAAGTTCCTAAAAAGAGGGTTCCAGTTGATTTTGGACACCTGACTGAGATTTAAACTGGCTCTTTCCAATCTGTTTTTGAACAAGCAGATTAATCTCTGAGCTGCTAGGGCTATCATCTTCTTGTATTCAGAAAGCTCCTTACACAGTTATTTCAAAATATTTTGCATGAGTGTTCTTCCTGGCCAAAACTCATTCCATGCTGCAAAGTCAGAAAACAGCCAAAAATAAGAATGAATAATTTACAAAAGACAGTTGACCTGGTTCTTACAAAATCAAACTAAAATCTTGGGTCCAGCCCTCTTGTCAGTTACTAGATCCAAAGATGAGCCCTGCAGGTCAAGACTACATCTGAATTGCATATCTGCCTAGTTTTCTCTTTTTTTACTGTATATAGACTTTGGATGAGATACTCTGTTTTCAATCATTTCCTATCCCAGAATTGCATCATGTTCTAGATTCAGTCATAATGATGAGCAACTACTTGTGATGATATGCTCTAAGAGTAGGTGAATGTTGTTAGTAGCTTGCAGAGTACGTCCATGTTGCTGCCTGGTTCATCAGTTACAGTCACTTGCTTTAAAACAATGCATCACACAAATTGCTTGTGTGTAGTTACAGATTGTTGACTGAAGTTGCCCTGCTTGCAGGCACATTGCCACACAGAAGTGAGATAGTATTTGTTGTCTAACTCGTGTCAGTGCTATAGGTAGCCAACTGAGAAGGGAAATGACGTGCTACCTCCTTGTGCTTCCAAATCCAAGCAACAAATGCGAGCTAAGATCCCTATATAAATTGCATGCTAGGACTATTATTTTAGAAGCCCTGAATACATTTTCAAGATATCACAAAGCGACTTTTCAGCTATCTTTTTTCACATATGCTAACTTGCAGCAAAATAAACATTTCTCTATAGATCTTTGTTAGATAACTTAGTGTCAAGTTCAGTTATATTTGCCTCAATTAACAATAATTCTAGCCATTTGTGTGGATGCTTCTCCTGCTGTGACAGCATTAAAAAAACAATAAAGTGTCATACAAAGATTTGGAAACCGCATCACCCCATGGCATCCAGTAGGTGCTGAAACCCAGCGTTCTAATTTAAGTACCTGTTCCTTCTAGCTGGGGGATTGCAGGTGCTGCTGTTTGTGACAATGTATCTGCTAGCACAGTAAACCCTTCAGCATTTTTGTTAAAGAATCCCGACACCAACAGCTGGTCCATGCGCTGTTTATGATAGACTTAATTTCTTGGCTAAATGAATCATTTTCTTCAGCAGTACAACCACAAGAATTACACCAATCGTCAGCTAATTGTCAGTATAAGGCCTGGTATACTCCTCAAGGGAATAACCTGCACCAATAGAAACACATTTATTCTTAGTCTATGGTGTAGCTCTTTGCACATTCAGAACATTTAAAAGAAGCTACATTTTTATGGAGTGTATTGAGGTGCGTAGTCTGGAAAAGAAGCAGAAAAAGCAGAAAAAGAGCATAAGATAAGTGTAACTCAGATGCATTTAGCATCTGCAAACAAAAATCAGTGTTCACTCAGATAAATGAATTTCTGTGTGATCTTCCCACCTTCTCCCTTTGTTAAGCATGAAGCTCTTTTTCTTTTTCTCTTTTCCTTTTTCTTTTTCTTTCTTTTAAATCTGGTGGTAGATCTGCTCCTGGCAGTATGTTATGTTCAACCATTAGTTTATTTTTTAAGACTAAGAAGAGATATTTCTACATTATAAATTATTTATAAACATCAGAACAAAGGGAGGCTTGTCAGGGCTGCTGGTACTTTGAGAAAACAAAACAAAAAAAAAAGATGATGAATTTATGAAGAATACAATTTTATGAAGGGGGGGAAACGCAACTGCTAATTATTAACATTCATCTGCAGACAAAGACCTGAAAGGATAGGATTAGAGGGATACATTTACATCTGTCTGTCACAAAAAGAAATCTCATTAAAGGTTTACTAGACTGTCACAAAACTTCTTCTAATGTTAAACTTGAAGGTCTCAAGGGGAAAAGGAATATCTCATTTTTGGCCAATTCAATGAAATGATATTAAAGAAGCAAACAAAAACACTTGTATTTTTAGTAACAGCTCCAACTGAATCTGCTTAGGTGAAAAAAAGTTTCAAATGCCATGGAAAAAGTTTTACATGTCACTGCAAGTTTCACTAGTTTCTATTTATGCAGACGTGTACTTTGAGACATGATGTGGCTGCCACAGCAATCACTTTGTGAATAGCATTCATCATCTGGACACTTCTTTTCATCTATAAAAAGAAATCTGCAGTAGGTTTCTTTGACAATTCGAGATGCTGAGCCATACTTTCTCTGCTTTAAAGAAACAGATATTAAGGTTAAATACATTAAAAGTGCACAAAAATAAACACACCTTGTATGTACAATAGCAAAACAGCAATATCATGTAGTTTTTGATCAAAGAACTGAATCTGTGAAAAATAAATCCTGAATCTAGCCAAAGCTGTCATTTTATTTCTCATAGCAAACTTATTTATACTGAAAACGTTTTACTGAGGAAAATCTAGAACACTTTTCTATTACTTGAGCTCTTGTATGTGACCATAGCAGTAAGATATTCAGACACTCCTCCTAGGATCTGACATCTATTTTCTAGAATTGTATTCTGGTTGGTTTTATTTTGACTTATATACTGACTTGATTAACATATGAAATGTCTTTCAAGGGAGAAGGTTTTCATTTTAAGCCTTGTGTGTAAGAGACTGTCAAAACTAACAAAGAAAAATATCACAGGTTCATCCAGATCAGTGAAAGTCCACGTTAGGACAGTTTTCATCTGTGTGTAAATCAAATCCAAATCAAACCCTTGAGATTCAACTTCCATTCCAGTTATTAAGGATTTACTTTCAGCTCTTGTATCAGATTCAAAAAATGCCTAAAATATTAACCTCTGATTTTCCACTCATTTATTTCTGTAAGTCTAGTTCGCACACTACTCTCCAGTTTCTGTTTTCAAACCTGGCTCGTGACTGCCAGTGCCTACTTTTAAATGCAAACACTGAGACAGTATAAAAGCCCTGATTTTCAGAGGCTAGTTCCCAAGGTCTGAAGTTTCAGCTCTCTAGGTCTTTCAGCTTGGGCACCCAAAACAGATGCATCCAAATGTAGGCCCATATGTTTGAGCATGTTGCACCACTATATATGCACTCCTTGGCACTGTTGAAAGGCATACATTCCCTGCAACCCTCCTACGCTCCTCCCTCTGTTCTGCTCCATTTAGGTCTGAGCACATAATCTAGATTTCAGGTAACCTGAATGAAAAAGTTCTTTCTATTCCAGTAGCTGAAAAATCAGATGATCAAGCCTGAAGCCTGCGCTGCAGACCACCTTTCAGTATGTGAAGTCCCTGCAAGTGCACTATTCAGTTACCTGCAGAGGACACTGCCTCTGAAAGGAAACACAAAAATGAAGGCTTTAAAGCAGTAGCTGTGTAAGCAGTAATAACAAGATATTTTGTTCTTGGTATATCTAGTTCCACAGTATCTCTTATCCAGAGCTTTTACAGAATTTATTGTTATAATCCACGTGGGCTATAAAGGTAACAAAACAATCATCGTAACTTTAGGAAATACCTTAATACATTCTTGAGTGACTTTTTAAGAAATATAGCAAAATCCATACAACAGTGACCAGCTGACAAACCTTTAACATGCAAAAGCCAAATAACAGTAAAAATCTCTAAGAAATGTGAAATTACAGATGTCAAAAGCAATTGGATTCTTATTCCCTTTTCTGAATCACTTATCTTCCAGATAGCTCTTCTACATCCTTTTTGCAGTTTTTGCTTCACATTTTAGGGAGCAAAAACTCTGGTTCAAGAAAGGACTTTAAGAGGTCTCACAGTATTTTCTTTCTTGTGTTCCCAATCATACATTACATTTATTCTAACGATATTCTAAAGAACAGAAAAAGTATACAAGTTCCTTAATAGAGAATTAAATTCCACATCTTTACACTTGGAAGTCTATTAACTGTTAATCATAAGGCAGATATAGGAAACCGATTTAAGAAGCAAATGATGAGAGGCTTTAAAAGGTACACTAAAGCTACAACTGAATATTTACATTGCACCTGTTTTCATATATATATACATATATGTACCTGTATATGTATACATATTAAAGGCAAGTAGAAAATAATTGATTCTTTTTAATTTCAGTTTTTATTTGGGAATTAGGTTTCTTTATTTCTTCCTTTTTTTTTTTTATTTTTTTTTTTATTTTTTTTTTTTTTTGTTTAAAGTAAATGTCTGGGGCTGAACCTCTTGAAATGCCTGCCAAGTTACTGGATAGAGCACACTTAGTGAAAAGTTACTTATATCAGAGGATTTCTGCTAAATGCAAATTATTGTAGTCAATGGTTATATCAAAATGAAGAGTACAATACTCTTTTGGACATTTCTACTATTTGTTATTATAATAAATGTTGTTACAAACATTTTCTTTATGGCTTACAGCAATTTATTATTCAAGCATTCTTATTTTTATTACAACAGGGAAATATGTAGTGTAGACAGGCAGGAAAAAATTCATTGCTGAAACCCATCAAAGGCAGGACTTTCACAAGACAATTACTGAATCTTATCAACATTTGGAATCTGACTTGAGAATGATCCATTTTCAAATGTCTGCTCTTAATTCTTCCTCTTTAGTAAGCGCTTTGCTGTCTGTGTACAAGTGCAGGAAATAGAGTCCTAGAAATTACTTTCTGTTTGCAAGCAAACTAAAACTTGTGTATACTCCACACAGCCTGTCACATCTAAGCTTGACTCCACAGCAGTGCTAACTGTAGTGGCATGGATACTGCATGTACATAGGGCTGTGCTGACCTCAGGCACTCTTCTCTTCTCACCTGTTAAGGAGTCTGCACAGCTATGTTACTCACTCATCTTTTCTGTCTCCTGCCATCAATTACATCTGGTGACTTTTGTCTTCATTTCCCTAAATTGCATTTTTGCTTTGTGCTTTACATAATTTTGTAAGTTGTATTCATGCGAGTAAGTTGTGAGGTGGAGAGGCTGGAAAGGATGATCTTCCAAGATAGATGATGCAGGGTATTGACAAGGGCAGCAAGTTGTTAATTCCACTGATCTTCTAGAGATTTCCATACCAGCAGGTGAATAAACAATGAATTGTTGTTTGTCCCGTACATCTTTAAGAATCTGTTCATAAAACAACATATTACAATTTGTATTTGACTTTGAACAAACAAACAAGAAACTAGCTGTGAATAGGTATAAATTCAGATGTAAGAAACCCAAAAATAATCACTAGGACTCTGGAAGACTTCTGCAAAATGAAGACAGGAGTGTGGATCACGTGTATAAAATTGTGGTATTTGGGCATGAAATAATGGGATTTGAAGCTGGCATTCTAGAACTGCTCCTGAATCCATACGGCCTGATCATCTATGCAGGATTTGACTTCTGACAGTTTTTTGCATCCTCATGGAGGGGTAAGCCTGCTATTACTCCCTGTTACAAAGAAGTTTTCCAGATATTTTAAAGTGTACCTCTTACTGAAGGCATGATTTTGATTTAGTTATCAGTAATGAATAGTGGGAGTTAATTTTGAATGTTAGTGGAGTTACTCAACAATAAATTCCTGACACTAAAAATGAATTAGATTATTTTTAAATAATGCAGATAACTTCTCTGAAATCATTTATATGCATTGTTTAAATTGTGTAAACACTGACAATTCTAATGTGGAGGTAGGACATTCTTCTAAAACAAGTGTTCTCATTTAAGAAGGAATTAATTCAGGAGACTGTATAGGAAATCAAACTAGGTGATCACAGTTATTATTTCTGGCTGCGTAATCTATGAATAATGTGAATATGCAAATATCTTGAAATGGCATTTTCCCTAGGAAGTAACTATATACTTGCTCACAATATATATCCCATTGTCTGGTGACAGACTTTATGTTTCTGCTTGGTATGCTGTGAAGTGGGAGAAGATTTCTAAAACATTGTTGGAAAGTGCTCAAAGTTTTAGCAGATTTCCTGGGGCTTTAGGGTGAAATCTTTAAGCGCCCTCTTTTGGTATAATACTGAATTGCAAACAGGCTTTGTTACTTAGCAACCTTTTGAGGGAATCGCAAATTTCCCAATCATGGGATTTCTACCATGAGTTTTGTACAAATGAAATTTGCTCACACGAAAAGCAGCTCATTTTATACTAATTCCTACTATATGGTGTACCTTCAGAACTAATCTCACACAATCAGTTCATGCTTTGCCATGAAATTCTCCAAAGACGTTGAACTTTGACTGCAGTGCTTCAAGAAGAGTATATGCTTAAAGCCGGTGTATCTGGAATGAATATGTGCCAGGAGAACATAGTCATTTTTCATATATTTTCTGTTGGTTTAGTGGTATGGTTGTTATGCTGTCTTTCTTCAGTACGCGGATGGACATAAAAACTGTGGCAAAGTTCTAGTTGCAACACTTACAGTGCAATAGAAAGTCAAAATTATTTATTTTAAGAATATATAGATATATATGTGAAGTTTCATAGAATCACAGAATGGTCCAAGTTAGAAGGGAAGTTAAAGAGTATCTAGTTTCGAACCCTTTCTTGAGCAGGGTTACCACCCACCAGATCAGGCTGCCCTGGGGGCTGATCCAGCCTGATCTTGAATGCCTCCAGGGATGGGTCATCCACAGCTTCTCTGGGCAGCCTGTGCCAGTGCCTCACCACCCCCTGATTAAAGAATTTATTACTAACATCCAACCTAAATCTCCCCTCTTTTAGCTTAAAGCCATTCCCCCTTGTCATCACCCTTTGCCCCTTTTAAAAAGTCATTTTCCCTCCTGTTTATAAGCTGCCCTCAAGTACTGGAAGGCTGCATGAGATCTCCCCAGCGCCTTCTCTTCTCCAGCTTCCAGCTCCCTCAGCCTTTCTTCATAAGTGAGGTGCTCGAACTGTCTAATCATCTTCCACTCTGATTGTATGTAAAATGGTTTTCTTATCTACATTTTATGTCACTTGAAGCAATTAACTGGTCAGAGTTGCCAGTAATCTTTGATGCTTTGTAAATGCCGAATGTCTTGAGAGGTTCCCCTAAGCCAGCTAAATTATTAACTCCTAACTCCTGGACGTTTTGTAATGTACAGTATATGCACACAGAAGTGTAATTCAGTTGTCAGAGTTTCCAAGTTTTGTTAGTAATTACTTTTCTGAGCCTATACAACAAAATGAATAAGACATGACATCTGTTTTCTGGCTTCTTAAGTAAACTTACATTGAGTGAATTCAATCATTGATTAGCTGTTCAAGCCAATGAGACCTCACATTTTTCAAAGTCAGAAATTATTACAATTTCCATTGAGCCTGTGATCTAATTTGAACTGAGTGGAAAACAATTTTCTGTGTCTGATAAAATATTTGAAAGATTTCAAGAGTTTTCCTATCCTTCTACAAACAAGAAACCCTGTAGCAGCCTTCCCAGTGGCTGAAACCCCCAATCTATGGTGTGTAAGTTCAAAACTCCACCATCCTTAATTCAAATCAAAGAATGTGGGTTTTCCACATCTTATTGATAGCCAAGCCACTAGGAGGCTGGGTATTATTCTTTGTTGATTTAAAAAGACGTCATAGAGATGAGAGTGACCCACAAGTGGTGTGGGCTTTGACAAGTAGAACTGATTTTGAAGTTTGGGAATGGAACAGTACTAATTATTGGACAAGGGAACTAAAATCAGTGTACTCATTTACTATAGGGATATGAGAAGGCACTAAAGAAGATTTTGTCTTTGCTGAAAAGAAGATTTTATAGCAAACTATCATTTCTGAGGTGTAACTACTGTACATCTCTATTTTCTAGGAATTGTTCTTTCCTAGCTCCAACAAAGTTCTCTTGGGATGGATCTCTGACAAGTACACACCACGTCTGGCATTATGAAACTACTGCAAAAAGCATTCTGGTTCCACGGAATGCTGCTTCATCTCCTTACAGGTGAATTTTGAGAAGTATAGGTTAGGGAGGTAGAGTTGAGAGTATATCGAAGGCTTTCAGGGTGGATTGAAGGCTCTGAAATCCAGAGATACAAAAAAATAGGAAGCTAACACTGAAAAACCTGGGGCTGAGAAAGATGTGGAATGTGTAAAAGATTATTGTCAGAGCTCTCTAGGATAAGGCTGATTAAGGGGTGAGAATTCCTGCCCTCAAACTCAAAGATTTATCTTCAGTAAAATTTGTCAGCTTTATAAATTCCTCACAATTCTGATGGGATTATCGGTGATCTTGGCCAGTGATAAATTAGTGCCAAAACTCTCAGGGACTTCACAAAAAATCAAAATGTCATTTTTATTTTTTATTAAAATCTCAAATCCAAGAAGTAAATAAAAGACTTAGTTTTCATTAACTCAATTTTTTTTAAACTTCTCAGTTACCAAATATACATATATATATAGACAGTGAACTCTCAATATTTTAAACCTGAAAGATCAAGAACAAGTATTTTTGTAAATTTAATTCCCCAGATGGTCTCAATACTTTTGGGTAGCTGTAGTGGAAATACTAAGTCACAGCCTGAAACAGTGATTGAGCACCTGGTGGCAAGGCAGGGCCAACCCAGGGGAGCTCAGCTGCATGCAATGCACCTGAGTGACTGGAAGGGGTGGGGCCAGGATCCACCGCTTCCCAGACCTTACTTAAGGGTTGGCAGTGGAGGTGAGGCTATCTTGCTGGAGATCTCTTTGTATCTGCGGCCTTCCAAAGGTAAGCAGCTCTTTTCCTTTATTTTTGTGTCTATGGCTGCTGCATTTGGGCTTCTCCTCATTTGCTGTAGCTAAAGAATTTTCTACTCTGCTATTATTGTAGTACTTTCCATCACGTTATAGCATTACAGTGGCTTATCAAGATTTTTTAATGGTTAGAGTAGCCAGCGCTGCTAGATCATTAATTGCAGAGGGCAAGAATTAGGGGTGATGCAGTCAAGCACTCAGCACTGCTCCTGACTCATTTAATTAATGTAACTAGAATGGATGAAACTAATATGATTCTAACAAAAAAAAAAAAAAGTAAGTTTTACTAGTTTCTGAGAAATCATCAAACTTAGATTACAAAGTCTCCCATTTTTTCAGAAGTTCTTGAAAATTAAAATCTATTTGTATCTATAGGAATGGCAGATTCAGGTCTTTAATATTGAACTGGAGCCTATCAATAACTTCATGAATTCTGAAATAAAAAAGGGAACATGTCTAATTCACCTTGCTTTAAATTGTCAACTCTGGAGTATTTATCTCTTCAAAGCATCATTTTCTAGACAAACATAGACTCTTCCAACCAACTTTTTTTCCATAGAGGCATGTATTTCTTTGGAGAAAAGTAATGAGAAATGAGATTATAATCTTGACTGAGTGAAAGAAAATAACAACTCACAGTGAAGGCATCCATGCTTAGTAAGTTTTCAATTTATGGCATACAGACTAAAACTTGGGAGTGTTTTTCCTTTTTGTTTTCCTTCAGTTTTAGCTGCTGAAACACACTGGTCTTGGTCTTCAGATTGACAGCCCTGTTACTCTCAGTTCTAAAGGCTGGATTGTTGAGAATTTAGATCCACTGTTAAATCAATGTGGTCTAAAAAATCTTGCTAACACCTTAGCTTCAACCTCTCTAGACTGTTCCTTGACCTTGTATGAAAGTTTTTTTTTTAAATGCTGGTGTACTCATTTAAAAAAAAAAAAAAAATCTATAGGTACCAAAACTTCTCCTTATCAGAGCTAGTCCTTTTGTTCTTTATTGTGGAAATTCTCCTACGCTTGAGGAAAGCTTAGCTCTCTGTCAGGTCTCTAATAGCATCATTATTTTTTGGTATACAGCTATTGTCCATAATGTAGAGTGATCACATGTAGTGTTTTTTGGTTTTTACCTAATGCTAGGTATCATTGCTGTGTAATAGACCTCTCATTCTCTGACTCATTTGCATACAAAGCCAAGAAATATTGTGAAAGTTGCTACAATACTAGATACTTGGTTTTGGTATGATAAACAACTAAATATTTTGTTTGTTTAAAAAACAAATGTGTGTTGTTGTACAGGACTATAAAAAAGGTATTTAAATTGCTTAATATAATCTAATACTTCTTTCTTAGCCAGCAATGATTTGTGACTGTATTAATTTGCTTCTCTGTCTCCAGTCAGCTTACAAAACTGCCTTTTTGCTCCATAGTTTCTTGCTCTTAATTACATTGATTAATACATTCCATTTCACATTATAGGAATTGTGTTTACAAATGGACTCTAACTGCATCATCAGATATGCAGTTTGTTATTTTGCATCTTAGAGTGAGTAAGTGATGGAGAGCACCTGAAAACAATCTTCATTGCTTATATTACAGTCAGCCTGAATTTGACTATCCTCTAAATCTGTCAATTTGAGCCAAGAACAGGGCTTTACTATACTACTTTACTATACTATTGACTTCTAAACAGTACTATCCATTGATTTAATTGGAGAATCCTGATTTAAAATTGATGTGACTGAGGGCCCTATTGCTTTTGGCCCGTACATAACAGTACTGATGTTATGCCTGCAAACTTATTCATATTCAAACACTGTTCAGCAAGTTGTAGTTAATATTGCAGCTCATCCTTTCAGGGAGGATACCAACAGCAATGAATAGATACTGAGACCATTCCTTTTTGTCTGGAGGGACTAGACACAGATGTTCTTAACCATATTCATTTCCTGCTGAGATTTTCATGCTTTTATTTGTTTGAAAAAAGATTTTGGATTCAAATATCCCTCACGAGAACAGAGACTGTGACTCAGTAGGACTATCTGCTAAGGAACAGCTGAATCAGAGCTTGGTTAGTGTTGATAAGATCAAAGAAACAGGCTAATGTGTAGAAGGATATAAGAACATCTGTGAAGGACGTTTAAGTGCCAATACAGAATTTATAAAGCACTCCCTTCTACTTTGATGCTGTACTCATTCAGCATTTACTTGCATCCCACCTGTTCCTGCAGTGGAAAAAGTTCCATAACCTTAAAGGTAAAAACTAAAGTCAGGAGGGAGACTGACTTTTTACGTGGGCAGGTAGGATAAGGGAGAATGGCTTTAAGCTAAAAGAAGGGAGATTTAGGTTAGATGTTAGGAAGAAATTCTTTAATCGGAGTGGTGAAGTACTGGCACAGGCTGCCCAGAGAAGCTGTGGGTGCTCCATTCCTGGAGGCATTCAAGGTCAGGTTGGATAGGGCCCTGGGCAGTGTGCTCTGGTGGGTGGTAGCACTGTTTTTTGCAAGGATTTGAAACTAGATAATCTTCAACATATTTTCCAACCTAAGCCACTCTATGATTCTATGTGTGATGTAAATCGTAACACTGGTTAAAAAATCATAGTTTGTATTGGAAGGAATTTGTAATCTAAGAATCCAAAGTAACTTAAAATGACACCCTGAGTTAGCACCAAGTTTTCATTAGATCAGCTACTGCTTTGTCTTGTTTGTAGAGACAGACCCCTGATTCTCTTGACTCTCAAGAAGAGTCTTACTCAAAGAGTTATGTCATGATGCTTGGCAAATCCTATGACCTTAACTCTTTCATTGCCTCAGGATATTTGATTTTCCTCCAGGAAAGTACATCTAACTCACTTAGCCTAGACTGAAATAACCCTTCATTTTTTGAATCTAGCATAGATAGAATTATAGCACAAGATAAGTGGCCTGTCATTCCCGCCGCCCCCCCCGCCCAAAAAAAAAAAGTGCTTTTAGTGGGGGAGCTGATGAACATTTTACTGCGTGGTAAAACACCAATACTGGAAACTAGCAAACCATGCAAAAACACACTTCAGTTATACTATTGCCTTTGTTTTATTTAGTTCCATTGAGAAAGATATGCGAAGTTAAAGGCTTAGTGTTTGGCTAAAAATACTCAGTCTGAATTGAGATCAACAAGTGATGACAAAATGTCAGTACATCATTGAGCTGAAATAATACCACCAGAGAATGTACAAGGGAAACTTTTTGTCAGGTGTCTGATACATTGTATGTCATACAAAAAAGCTGTGTAACCACATGCGGAAAAAAATGAAATCTGATTAAATATAGCCTTCTTTCTTATCAATAGATTCATTTACGTAAGGCTATACATAGATTTATGTGAAACTCAAGGATTTCACAGATTTTATTGTAATCTTTGAATACCTCCTTGAGCAACAGATTTGTGCAAATATTCAGTGTCTTCTATCCATATCATTTTACTTTGGTGTTATTCATTGAAGTGTTACATAATGGTTGGGTGGCAGTGATCAAGCACATCCACTTGAGATCAATACTGTGCCAGTCAGCTCCTGCACAAATAGATTTGCTGATTCTTGTGAGAAATCTTGTAAGTGAAACTTAAGGATATAGATGCTGTAAGGAAAGGCCTGGGGCATAAGTCTCTAGCCTTAGCACAGTTAAGATAACATCATCCTCTCTGCCATCATGGTAAATGAACTATTTGTGTAATCTACAATGACATTATAAATCTGTCCCCACTGTCAGTTGAAGAGATGTACAGTCTCTTCATTATTATTTCTCATTGAGTGTTGCCTACTGCTCTGATCTATCTCCTAAATTACTGGTGGGAGAACTTCCTCGTACACTTGGATAGCTCCACTGGCTAACTCAGTCTGATAGGAGTGGGAAATGCTCAGCTAGCAGATCTGAGGACAGTGGTAATCAAGTCAGGGCAGTGATGTTTAGGGGGTAACTATAATTTCTTTGTCTGGCAGAAATAAAGCTAGGTGAGAACATACTTCTATGGCCTAAGTTTCTCTGTTGTTCCCGTTAGAGATAGGAGAGTTACACAGTTCTACATGTGTGCTATCATTTCCACAACAAAAACTCTAGATCTTTAACTCAAATGAGAAAAAAATCATGCCTTTTCCTTTAGAGATGCCTAGCTCAAGCTCCACATGTGAACTAATCATGAGCACTGTGACATTTAGCTCTGCTGTCTGTAACCACTAAATCACAGTGCTGGTATCTGAGGGGGGGTGAGGGACCCACAAGCACAGGGTGCCCGTGAAATGAGCATGTGAGTACATGCATCTGCTGGCTGGTGAGCATCAAGCTGCACTAGCTAAAGGGCAGAAGATCCAGGAAGTGGGTTCAGCATCAGGGCTGAAATATGCTGTCTCCTTCCTGAAGAGCCTAGAATCTGAGGTCCTAGCACCACAGCTGAATCCTAGCAAATTAAAATCACTTCACATCAGCAGCTTTTCAGAATTTGATAAGATTAACTTGATTTTAAGGACAGAACATAGTATACAAGAAAGCAGGAAAACCAAGAGAAGAAAAAGAGTGCATTGCCATTGCAAGATATTAAAGGGAGATTTTTTGAATGGTTCAAGTGAAGTGGTATTCCTGATTCCTTTTTAAGGATGCTTTAGAAGGGCTAAGTCTAAAGTTATTAGATTTGAATGTCATTAGAACTGAGGGGAAAAAAATTATATACATATGAGTACTGTTTTGTGGGGAAACATCCAGCTTTCAGAGAGATTAAGCTATAAAAGCAATTTGGTTTTGTCTCTTTTTTTAGTAACTTAAGTGGGAGTTTGGAGAGGATATTTTAAAAAGTAAATATTTGAATAGTAAATACCTATTAAATACCTCTAAATATTGACAAATGAAAGATGAAGTCCAGAGTTGTTTATATCGTGTCACTGTTCCTTTGAATGTGATCATAGTATAATTGAATAAAATCTGTGTATCTAGGAGGGCATTAAATAGCCAACATGTAATAGTTCACAAGACCTCATAATACATGGGACTTCTGGAAGCTTCTTCAGATTGCAGCAATTAATTTTGTAACAGAAACAAAAAGTGGAAAGTATTTTTAATATATTTTTTCCCTTTTCCAGAAACATACCTGATAAATCTGGCAGTGGTTTTTTCTTACCCTCTGTTCAGATCAAACCATAATTACTCTGGCATCAAGGTCAGGCAACTTGGCTAGCTCTGAAAGATATAATCTGTTTTTCTCATGCTTGCTGAACCTCTCTTAGACAAATTTTGCATTGTTTTTTGTGTCAGTTTTATCATGGAACATCGTGCTGCCATCTGGGAAGAGAAACACCATGGTACAGGAGCAGCTGGTGAATGAGAATGGCCAAATAAACATTGGCACTCATTCTGCCATTAGGTGAGATAAGAGGGCTGAGGCCAAGCCAAAAGAGACAGCCCCAAACTACTGCCATTATCCTTCACTGTTCTTTTCTCTGTTATCTCTGTTTAAAAATACAGCTAGTGTTCATTTTAGAGTGGGAAACCAAACCTAGCTATCAGGTGTTGGACATACTCTTCTGAAGCCTGGAAAACGGAGATATCCACAGTCAGAGTCTGAGGTGCTTTGCCAATTGGCTGAGTGACTGGATATACTTATTGCACTGGTAAAGTAATAAGAACATTTAATAATACTGTAATGATTCCTGTCACGAAGGCCTTCAGACATAAATCTCCAAGCATTTGAGAATGAGTAGGGAGCTACTGACTGCTTTTTTTGTGGGCAGGGAAGTTGGGGCATAAAGAGGCGAATACATATCTTGCTCAGGTTTACGTATAGAGTTTATTAATGACAGGAATAAGTCCTAATTTTCAACTGCCTAGTCCCTTGCCCTACCAGCAGCCCAACATTCCTTCCAAAAAGTTTAGGCCAGCACGGAAATTTAGAGAGGTAATGTTTCACAAGATAAAAGTTGAGTACATGCACATTATGTAGGTTGGTATTCTTATTTTCTGGAGAGCTGAACTGAGTTACTTTTTGGGAATTCCTTACAGGTAGACATGTTGCAAGGCAATGGACAAAGGAACTGCTACATCCAGCCGCCTGTGGCACAGACTATCTAAAAGTTATGAGCAACTGATTCTTAACTGCTGGACACCGACTTTATGGAAGTAGCTCCTTTGATCTCAGATTGCATATGCTTGCATTTTAGCTCAAATCACTTGGGAGTCTATCTACACTCAGCACAGACTGGACACATACAGACATGCAGCCATTAACTGTGCTTCAGATGGCCTGTTAGCTAGCAGTTCTGGGAAGTTTTACTTAAAATATCACTTTAAGTATTATCATGAATGGTTGTCTGACAAAAACCTGGAAGTTTTAAACTGATAAATATCATACAGACTGCTTTTTAAAAATAAGAATGGATTATTCCTTGCAATCCATTATGTCTCTTGTATTATCTAACACCAACTCAGTTGTCCAGTCAGGCTTGATTGCCAATAGCCTGTACTGTCTGATGGCTATTTAGGAAGTAGATTGAGATCACTAAACTACTCAGTGATAACAGCTGTCTTTATCACAAATTCACATATCGCACTGACTGGCATGCCTCTCAGCCCTAGAAAGGTTAACATCATGGTGTTGACTTTGCCTTTCCTTTGCACAGAGTACCATCACTCAGGTACACTAGTTGGGCAGTCTAGGGCAACTTAAAAACCAGTGACCCTAAAATATTGATCTGAGCTAACATTCCTCATTGCTATAGAAGAGCAAAGCCCAAGTATCTTTGCTTTTTTTATATCTTCTGTGCAACTGCAAAAGACCAACCAGCCACAAGTCGTGGTCTTTTAACAGCAGGAAGAACTGCCATCAGCTGTGACCCCTTGTCATGGCACAGGCCACAAAATTCCACATAATGTATGGACTGGGAGCCAAAACTAGCCTGTCAATGATCAGAGGAGCTAAAGAAACCTAGCTACCTCTTGATCTGTACCACATGTATGTAATCCATCTCCTTGGTTCCTTCCATTTTCCTTGGTAGTCCTTTTTCCTCTGTGCAACTCTTCCAATTCCGCCTATCCTTGAGGTGAGGAATTATATTTGCTGCATTTATTGAGGTCAACAAAAACCACCCTGTGATGTTTGGCTGTTGACTCTATAAATGGTTCCAATGGGCTGAATTCTCATGGCCTTTCTCTGTGGGAGCCCTGTTTTAGGTTTCTCTCCTCTACTGCTCTAATCATGTTTGTGAACTCATCTCATTTTGCCTTTTCAAAGTTGCTGAGAGGAGAGCGGATAGGTGTGGCATGCTGTCACTTCATCCTCATTTCTTCAGAAAGCTCCACTACTTATCTTTCAGAGAGCACTGGGTGTAGCCATAGTCATGGAGGGTGTGGCCCAGCCCCACCAGATGTGAATCATGTTGCTACATCTCTCAGTGTTTTTAAGGTGGCCAACTGTCCTGTCGTACTGTCTTTTACTACCAGTGATTTGTCCTACCTTTCTATTTTCCCAGGACAACTAGGACAAGGTGACTGATTGAAGCAGTGCCATGTCTCAGGGCTGAACTAGGAATTTTAGTAGATTGATACTGTTTTTGTGTTGGGACTACTTAGGTACTGGGTTATTATTGTTACATCCTAAAAATGTCTCAATATCAAACAACAGAGAATGTCTCAATAGGAATCTGCAGTGGCAATCTGGTACAATATAGCACCATGGAAAAAATACTGGTTGAAATCCTGAAAATAATTTAGGTTAATTAGTTTAGTATTACACTGACATTAAATAGCCTTAATTATATGTTCTAAAGCTAGCCCTGTTATTGCCTATAATATTAATTGCATACACTTTAATAAAGTATTTCAGCTGGTCTTGACTGTAAAGGTAAAGCGATGGTAACTGTCAGTGACAGATGCATGATTTCTGCTCTGAATTTTGAAAGCTAGTTTCTTCGGGGATTTTCCTTTTTTTCCCCCCACTGTTTTTTTTTTTTTTTTTTTACGAAGATGGAACTTTTGCAGTTTTACTCTGCAGGAAAACTACATAGCTCAATTGATCTATGGTGACCTCTAAATTTCCTTTTTGTAGTTTGTTTTCTCAAGCTTTACTTTGATTTAAATGTCTGATTGAACTCAGTATCTCAAGGAGAGTAGTACTAAAAATGGTATCCCATCAAAATTCATACAAAGTTTGGAAAACATCAGCAGTTCAGAAAGTAACTGAACACAACATGGAGTGACCATGGAGTCTTGATTGTATGGTGTGGAAGTGTTAGGTCACAGAACAGAAGGGAAGTTAGGACGAGGTTTTGGTTTTGAATAAATGTTTCTGACCTTTGCTCAGGGACATGATTTAGCGGAGGGTTGTTAGGGTAGTTTGGTTAGGTAATGGTTGGACTTGATGATCTTGAAGGTCTTTTCCAACCTGAGCAATTCTATGATTTTGCATAGCAAAGGAAATCTTGACCTAGGTGGGTGCTGGGAAAAATGGTGTTTAGCATTTTCCCTATCTGCAATACCATTCTCCTACTCAGAACCATATATACAATGAGAAACAGAAAGAGCAAGCACTGTGTAAATGCTCTTGTTTATACTCTTTTTTTTTTTTTTTTTAGGCTGTTATGAGCCAAGAACCTATTCACTTTTAGGACTATCTTGTGTAGCAGTGACCAACTTGTGTATGAGTAGGAGTTTTAACTGCAGCGGCACAGAATTCACTGGAGACTGGAAAAGTCTCAAGCATTTTTTTTCTCTCTCTGAAGAGGTGGTGTCACTACTGAGTGAAATTTTCTTAGATCAAACTAAGTGGTTTGAAATTAGATTAGGTACACCCTCAAATACTGCACTTCTGTTGCTATACTGCAACCTGGCAGTAGGTAGTGATGTGTTATGTTCTTCTTGTCCACAAGATGTCGATGTACCCTAAGAATTCTAGCGCGTAGTCTAGAATCACAGAACCAATTGTGTTGGAGGGGATGCTTAAAGTTCCTCTAGTCCAACTTTCCAGCAGTGAATGGGGATGTGTACACTTAGATCGGGTTGCTCAGAGCCCCATCCAGCCTGACCATGAATGTCTCCAAGAATAGGGTATCCACCACTTCTCTGGGCAACCTGTTCCTCACCACTATTATTGTAAAACAAACAAACAAAAAAAAAACCCCAAACAAAAAACCTTCTTCCTTATATCCAATCTATATCTTCTCTTTTAGTTTGAGATCATCTCCCTTTGCCTACCACCGCAGATCCTGCTGATCCTTCTTTCTTACATCCTCCCTTTAGATACTGAAAGTGCGCTGCCAGGTCTCCCTGTATGCTTATATGTTAATACAGAAACAAGCAGATACAAGATGAAGCCAAATTTTTTCTGTGTGTTTTAGTATTTAGTATAGCTACAGTGCCTAGGCCACCATAGCCTGGATTCTTACAGGACCCACTGAGCAAATGTTGCTGCCCATAACACTCATTAACAATAAAAACACTGATTACTTTGTCCTGCAGAATGAATCTTCGGGAAGGATGTAAATCTCCCTGAAGATCTTTTGCGATATATCCACCTGTTTGTGCTGTGAGAGAACTGTAAGGAGAAAACAGGCTGCAGTAATCAGCAGCGAATGTATGCCAGGAGGAGAAGTCAAGTCTGTTAACTTAAGCATTATGCCCATTAGCCTGAACTCCCAAATGGGAGCTGCTCAACATCTGACTCACTGGGAAAGTGGGTGGAATAAGTATATGTATTAACAACTGTCTTTGTTTACTGATACATTTTGGTTTAAAAAAGGATTAGATTTAGTCTTATGGAAATTCAGATAATTGCCAGTCTTTATAGAAAGCTCTAATTTTGCTTTCATTTACATGACAAGATTGGAATAATATGTATGTCCTAAAGTGAAACCAACAGATTAAGGAAAAGAGATTGTTTCTTCTGGTTACAAAGAATTCCATGGTTCCTCAGGTGATAGATATAGTAAAAATGTACATTTCCCTATGTTTTACAGATTTAATCTTTTATTTGTACCCTTTAAACCTAGCTGAAACTCACAATATATTTGTCTGAAGTCTGAAGCTATGCATGCAAACAACATGGACTGATGTAGTCCTTGTTTGCCTTGATTTAGAATTAGTTAGGATGGCATAGAAGATTTACATTAAAATATCAGTATGTTAGCAAGACTGAAGTGTTAAATTATTATATCTGGAAAGATAGAGGCCAGGGTGGGTACTTTTATTAGCTTTCTCTCAGGGAAGAAGCAGCCAGCACTTGCGTCTTTCAGTAATGCAGTAACTGCTGCCAGTTTGACAAAAGCGAAGCTTTGCCAAATGCCTGTTCACTTTTTCCATAGACCTTTAATATTTTTTTTTCAAAAGACAAAGATGGGCAGTGAACTGAATGTCATTTTTACAACAGATTTTACAACACTTCAAGATAAGTGAAACTTGTCTTTTAGAAAAAATATACATAAAATTAATTGTTCATGTTTCATTTTGTGTAGTATAAAGTAGTTCAAGCATTGCCTCTTTCTTACATTTTGAAGAGAAGACTGATTTTTTTTAACCCCATTTACCTGTATAAGTTGGTGTTGGTGGAAGTAAAAAAAAAAAAAAAAAAAAAAAAAAAAAAAAAAAAGATTTAGGTGTAGTTTTAAGTACAGAGGCTGCTCTGAAGGTACTGCCTTCTATTTTATTACATTGGCCCATGACATCAGAGGCAGATGTTGATGGTATGGCAGTGAAGGTTGAACCTTCCCACCAGTATTCCATGACATGTTGTTGCTGTGTGACAGATAGCAGCAGAGGGGCAGTCTGACAACATGGCATCTGATGTGGACATGTGTATGAAGCAAAGGTATGGAACTGAATTCTTCCATGTGGGGGGAAAAAAACTACACCTGCTGAAATTCATCAATGTTTGCAAGGTGGTGGGTGCTATATTTCAGCACTGGTGACAGCAACCATGGGTCACCTCTGCTGGTGCAGATTTGTACATGCTTGGCATGCAGCCTCTTATTCATTGCTCATTAAAATGGACAGCTAATGGTGGTAGCTATTGTTTTGTAGCTGAGAATTTGCTCTATCAAACGGTTTCATTGTGCTCTTTATAGCCATTGTAGTTTCCAGGGAAACAAATAGGAGGCATTACTTTTGGAGCGACCTACATACTATATTTAGTTATAAGGTGCCTAGTACACGTATGTCTTCATTATGCTTTCAGTGGGATAAATCTGGACTGACAACATTTTGGTTTTATTTGTAGTTTTTTTGTTAGCTTGATTCTGAGCAATTATGTTTCAACCCATTTCTATTTTATGTTATTGTGTAAGGGAAATTTTATCAGTTTTATAGTAACACCAGCAAAATTTCACGAAGTGTCTTTCATTATAAACCCCCTTTGTTACTGAAAGGAGGAAGAGGTATTGTTTCCTACAAACATAAGTGATAGGAGCTATAACTGGGTATAGTGTACAATAAAATGGATCTCCTTCTCCTTACAAAAACAACACCTTCCAGGATCAGTTCAGATACAAAAAACTGTGCTCCTGGAACCTGAGGTTCTAACCAACAAGCTTCTCACTGTTGGGATCTGCCACTGCTTCAGCTATTTGGCATAGTTAGTGCAAGTCTAACTATCTGTTCTCTATTAGCTGGAAGTTCCAATCTACTAGGCTTTGGAGTTAAACTTTTATAAAGAGTAAAAGTTTTCTCAACTGTGACATGTTTTGTTCTTGGGATTTTGTTGTTGTTTTGGCTTTAGCTAAGTTGTCTGTGCTGGCAGGGATGACTGCCACTTTTATGTAGCAGATAATGTTTTGCCTATGAATTCATCCCCTATCCCACATACTTTGTGCTACCCTGTGCTCTGGTTGTATCAAAGGTTGTTCCAGGGCCAGATGTGCCAAAAAGCCAGGTAGCTTTTATCTTCTGAGGTAAACTCGCATAATACTACTTTTGACAGAACACGGTGGAAAACTAACTGAAGAGGAAATACAAACTATAAAATAGGAACTAAGCTAGTTTTTAAATTATTTTTAATAATATTTTAACCAGCAACACATTAATGTCTCCTAACTAGGAACATCTTCAGATCTGCCTCTGAGGCAGAGACAGGGAACAAAGACAGATGCCAATCTTTCCCATCCTCCATGTCCAGTTGTAATTTTGACAAGTAACTTCTGTAGTAAACTATTCCCTTTCTTTCCTTTCTTACTGTGATAAATGGCGAAATAGTATTTTGTCCTTTATGAAACATTATGTTTAGCTTGGTGACAACTCATGAGACAATCTTTCAGGGCTGAAATTTCAGACAGATCAGTTAAACACATTTTCATATTCTTCATTAAAATCATAACTTTTGGAAGATTGCTCTACTCTAAATGAAAGGTGAGTGTATAATAGTAATTAAAGCAAATACTCTTTCTCCTATTCCCGTAAAAGTATCTCTTGTTTTGCAGGCAGGTGTCTTTCCTGATCCTTCAAGTGGAAAAACTGTATGTTGAATGGGGAAGAAAGCTACTAAGTCTAATACTAACCTAACAAAATCCTGATTTCGAACAGTATAGAGCACATACAACAAGAATCAGAGTAAAATCTAGATTTGTGTAGCCTGTAGTCTACATATGACTTTGCCTCACTGGGAGGGAAATATCTCAGGAGGATTTAAAGATGCTTTTTTCTGTAGATTGCCAAGACAAGAATAGCTTCAAACTCTTGTTAAACTGGTCCACAGGCACATAAACACTTTATTTTGCTTCCTTCCTGTAGCTAATCATTAAGACACTTTGTTTAACAAAAAGACCTTCTGTATGCAGCATCTGAATTTGTGACAGTGATTGTTTTTTCATTTCCACCAGTCTGGTAGGGAAGCTAGACAACATTTTGACCTGAGCCTTGTGAGATACAGACTTTGTGTAAGAGACCTCAAACAAGTCACCTTGAAACGGGTATTTTCAGAGATATCTAGGTACCTACCAACAGTGTTATTTTGTCTTTTGGGTGACTGACAACCTCTGTGGGTCTTGGTATGTCTGCATTATCTTTTGAGGATAATTTTTTATGATGAGACTAAGGCATGAGTTTTATCTCCCCAGATGTAGCGTTCTCCATCCAAATAATTGTCTAGACTTTCTATGGTCAATGAAGGAAAAATAGGCATTGGAGAGCATGATTCATCTGTTCCTTTAGCAGATGATTCATGCCCTAAAAGTGCCTATTTCTCTCCATTGTCTAGAAAGGAATCTTAGTCCTCACTATAGCTACCTGTAATTGCATGGGAGGCTATGGGCAGCAGATCTGAAAGTGTGGCCCCAGGAACATCTGGAGAGTCAACTTTGAAGTATATAGTGTATCACCTAATGGCTTTAATGCCATGGCTTGCTATAGGCTGTCAGCAGCTGCCTGGAGCTTCACAGCTTTACAAGATAGCGATGATGACTTAAAAATGGGAGTGTCATGTTCATGGCCATAAATAAGACTGTTCTTAAAGAACAGTGCAGAGTCTAGCACTTACACTGTTCACTAAAATGTTGACTACAGATACTCAAATGATTTTGAGGAGTGTTGCTACTATATTGTTGAGGGCCAAGTAAGGGCCAGCTGAGAGACAGAAAGCCTGCTGTTTGGTGGTTTTGCATGTCTGATCTTCCACACAAGAAGCTTTTCAAGTGTTGAGACATTGAGAATGTCATTCTGGAAGCAGCTGAACTATTGCTGACCAGGTACATGGAACCTGAGAATTAAAGACATTTTATGTTTTGAGGCTTTTGCTAGATTTTGTTTGTTTTATCTTGCCACCTACAGATTTTCTTTCTCCAGAAATTTTACAAATAAGCAGACAACTGTTCAGCATGTAATGATCCAGAACCATTATTAAACATCTGTTAAATCAGGCAAGAGCCAGGAAAAAGTTCAGCTGGATTGCAATTATCTTGAGAGGGACAGCAAGGAAGGGAGAAAGTACATAAAGCAGTGGAGTTAGTCAGTCTGTTCATTTATCTGTTTTTTCCCGGAATTGTTACTGTTAGGAGGAAGTAAATGCCTGAGGCACTTCTGTCCCTGGGAGGTCTTTTCCAACCTGAGCGATTCTATGATTCTAAGGGTATGTGGCCCTTAGGGTAAGATTAAGAACTTGTGTTCCACTCCTGCTGCATTGTACCATTTTCTGAAGTGCACAGAAATGATGAAGGTTATGGGAACATGGTATGTTCCTGAACAGTTTGACAGAATGTACCCAATAACCTATTTCCTGTGGCAGTACTACACTAGCTATCCACAACTTAGGAAGTATGTTTATTTCTGTAGAACTGAGAAACAAGTTCTGGTGAACCTGGCTTCTGAAATTAAACATGTTTCTTCCTCCAGCTCCCCATCCCACTCCTCTGTCAGAGTTTACTGTGGAGTCAGTAGAGGGAAGTAGGTGTAGCATTTCCCCAGAAAAAGCTTGGTGTCCTAGAATAAACCTCTGCAGAAGATGAACACCAGCCAGCATCACCTAGATTAAGTGGTTGAGAGACAGGCAGGATCCTTCTGCCAGCTTTGATACAAGTACCTTTGGCTGGGAGTGGAGTAGACAGTTACCTGTGGTGATGTCTTAGCTTTAAAGCAGCTCAGCTATTACAGCTCATACTAATTTGACACTTTGTTAATAGGAACTACCATGAGATCTCAGTGCGCTATTACATGGAGCCTTAAATGTCATTTGCTTTCAGAATGATACAGTGTCTATCCAAGTGTGAAATCTGAATGAAGCAGTTGCGCCATAAACTCAAAGCATATAGCTTTTCATTCTGAGGAGCAGGGGCAGGATGCTATCAGTCTGTCTGAATCTGTCAAAATGGAGTTGCCATCTGTTACCAGAATGCCATGTTTCCTGATTAAAACAATGTGACTGAATTACAGCAGTTTGAGTTGTATTCTTCCTAGACTGTTCCTGATTCTGAAAAATCTATGTACCATTCCTGTTTCTGTACCTGCTAATGCAGACAGCGTGAAGAAATTGCAAGCTTCTCATTTAGAACCTGCTTATTGGTCAGAGTTAATAAACCTGGAAGTATTTCTGCATTTTTAAACTGACTGTCCAGTAGTTATTTCTTTTTTTTTTTGAGGCAGTGTATAAATTTGGATATGACAAGAATTGCTGCAAAGCTTCTGTATGCACATAGTGCATGGCTAAAAGGATGTGAGTTTACAAGGTAGATGAAAATGTATTTTTTTAAAAACCAACTATTTTTACTTTTAAATAAGGTTTTAGAAGTAGTATGTTCTTCACTTTCTTCTTATTTCAAATTCCTAATTTGACAGTTCTGAATGTTTCTTAATTGTATGTAGAACTCATTATGACAATATTGGGCCAAGCACAGGCATGGTTAACACACCCATAAAGCATAAAATCTACTCTGCACACTGCTGTACTTCTGCTTTTTCTCTCTTTCTATCAGTTTTAGAGATCTTCAGTGTTACTGATGTGGTTTTAGTGTTCTGTTAGTGAGAGGGAAGGAACCAAAGGCTGGCTGTGCTCTATTCCTCTGTCAATCAGCACTCATTTAGAGCTGCCACAGGTATGGGATATGTGGGTTCCAAGGAAGGACTGAATCAGACAGGGGGACTGCATAAAGTATTTTTTGGCTTCCAGTGCCATGTAGCATCCACTATGTGCTGAAATCCTCCCAGACAGGTTTTGATCTCCAAGAAAGTACTTACATGTCCAGAATGATAAGGTGTGAGAAAGATCCCCATTTATAGTTTTTTGGGTTTTTTATCTTTCTAAAACCCCTTTGGCTTTATTTTGAAAGATTTAGGATTAAAGTACTAAGTGGTAATATGAATTCTATATTATGAAAAGATTTACATGATTCTGCCAACCACTGGTCTGCCACAGTTTTTAAGCCTTGTTTACCTATGCTTTATTTTTATGATGCAACCTTGTTGCAGTTTCTTCCAGCAGTACCTGTATTTGTTTCTGAGGGTTCTAGGCAGAAAACAAGTAGTGGTACTCTGAATGAGAAGTCTGAAGTGACACTTGAGATACAGGCTTCCTGCTCACTTACAGGGAGGCTCAGGTTAACATTTGACCTAGGGATTTTTTAATTTTATTTTTGATTGTGTTGCCAGCTTGGAACTAAGATGCCATTGCATCTTAATGAAGACTGCAGATTCCAGAGGACTGTGGACATTTCTTAAGAGGAAATTCAAGCTTGATTTCAGAGCATAATTTCCGTAAATTGTGAATTTACTAATAGAACTACTACTAAGAGCTAATTCACTAAGTAATGGAAAGGAGTGTAGCTCTTAATGACATTTAATAGGTGAGACATTACATAGTAAGTCAAAAATGACATAGCAATTCAAACTTGATGGAAAGTAAATTTGATCAGTTTTTCTTTGTTTCTTGGTTCCTCTCAGAGCTTCCTAACCACATATGAGGTAATTTGTCCTCTCAACTGCATGAGCTGCCCAGGCATCCCAACATATTCTGAAACCGATCATAATTGCCTTGTAACATCTTCTGCTTCAGAGACATAATATACCTTATTGTCATGTGTCCTACTTACCTTTTTTGAATCTCAAGTCTTCTTACTTCCATCAAAGCAGGTGGAGTACCATGGATGCTTGAATTTTCTGTGGAAAATTGCTCACGTTTTCAGGTGTCTCATTCTGCTTACCACAAACTATATTTGAAAGGATTTATAG
Source organism: Pavo muticus (assembly GCA_016647715.1). Classification (NCBI taxonomy): domain Eukaryota; kingdom Metazoa; phylum Chordata; class Aves; order Galliformes; family Phasianidae; genus Pavo; species Pavo muticus. The sequence continues at coordinate 71,120 of JACDJE010000342.1, forward strand.
ATTAATTGAAAATGGTAAAAACACGAGAGAAAAATAGCTGAACTTCATTTAATGCATCTGCACAATTCCATAGATTGTAGATGTAGCTAGTTTACACCATTTGCAGCCTATAGAATTTTAGAAGTCTGCTTTCACTACTTGCATCATCAGAATTGAAAAATGTTACTAAGTGACTTTGATCTATTTGCTTATTCCTTCCACTCACCAGTAGGAAACACAATTGCTGCCCAGTCTTGTAATCCATACATAGATATCTCACATGCTTGTTATATCACTGTAGTAAGTCAAAAGAGCAAAAGATGGAAAAAATAGGTTGAAAAATTCTTGCTATCTCCTAACAATTTCACATCATGAATTACAATCAAGTTATTATAGTCTTTAGTAGTTCATTTTGTGTGATTTTGATGCTGTTTTAAAATTACTGTGAATGATGTCACTGACTCATGACTTTACCGTAGTCATATAATACATGGCATTTATGCTAAATCTGTTTTCTAGATTTAAATATCTCATGTGAGAATCTCAGATTCCTTTTGAAAATGAAAAGTTCTGAGCCTGCAAGGCTCCGCTTGAAGAAATCTTTAAAGCAAATGAACCCCAAAAGCTAAGAAATTCTAAGACAAATGAGAATAATGCCGAATCTACGTACTTATCTTCTTCTGAGCACCATAATAATTAGGTTAATCTCACGGTTTCTGTGATCTGGGATTTTTAAGCGTATCTCTTTGCAGGGCTGGAAGTGAAGCTAACACTGCCCATTCCAAGCAGATTCATGGCTAAGACTGCGAGGGAACACCTTAATGCAGGGGCTAACTCATAATGGGCAGTTTGAAGTACCACTGCAAATAATCCCTATGTATAAACTGCCTTGTAATGGATGAAATTCACACCCACTCATTACTAAGAGTACCTATGGCTGCTCAAACCCATGTCAGAGCTGTCCAGCTCAGCATCTTGGAACAAGTGATCAGAATCAAGGCAAATGACAAAGGAAGCCTGTACCAAGTTGCGAAATTGAATGGAAAATTCACTTTTGAAACTTTAGGCCAGCAGTGTGTTCTGCAAAACAGAAACAACTCTATATTGATACATTATTAGTGCTTCACCATTACCACGGGTGTCTCTGTCATGTGTTTCATAATAAATTACTGGTCCCGGCACAGGTTTTGAACACCCTGCAAAACTGGGTTGGCCTTGGGTTTGTTGGAAATGTAAATCTCAGATGCAGTTAGTAAACCCTTAAAGCAAATCCAGGTTTAAGTTTTGCATGAACCTGGTCCTCTCTAAAGCTTCACTGAAAACACATGAAATCATGTGAAATGCAATATTTTTCACTCCTTTGCTTTGAATGCTGGGTTTGCCTAAACTATAAATTAAAAAGAAACCACAATGCTTTAAATATGTATGAAGTGACATTGAAAGTAGTGGGCACTGGAGTTGAAATGAGAGGATCCCATTCTTGGCCAGTCTTGGTAGTTCTACTGTCTCATTTTTGTACACAATTCCTAGCCACCATGTTGCTTTCATTGCTTGGATTGGCAGATAGATTCCCATGTGTTTTGTTAGATACAGCCAGGCTTGAGTTCACTCTGCCAGCACAAATGCAAGAACCAGAAAAATGAGGTGTGAACTCACTCTGTCTAGCTGAGGGCTAGCTGCTAGCCTGGAGCCCCACCTAAGCTGACACACCTTGACCAGGCCTAGCTTGCACAGGTTTGCACAAAACAGGTGTGTCTACCACCCTAAGGCGGTTCTTCATACTTGGATAGCTTGCTTACAGCAATAAGAAATGTGTTTCTTCTAGACAGGTTGCAAAGACTCTCTTAGCAAAGTAAAATAAAAATAATCATATTTATGCTTTGATATATGTGGATAAGCAGTGCTATATCACTGAAGTGGATAATGTATAATTATGTTATAAAATAGATCAGCGGTGCTGCTAAGTGTAATACAGTGTATGTAATTGGGAGGAATTATAAAAATCCATTCACCCTTCAAATGACTATAGAACTTCTGTATATTGTGACTACTTTAGTTCATAAAGCTTTCATTATTTTATGTTGTTGCTCCAAATATTTTGGCAAAGCAAACAGAAAAGTAAGCTCTTACTAACTTCAGTTTTTTGCTTCTTTTCACATTTGTATTTATTTTTGTAAGGGTAGCTGCCTTTTCGATTTAGACTATCGTACAAAAACTTTCCAGCAATTGGAGTAGTTGCAGTTTTGCTAAAATTCAATGCCTACTTTTCCAATGTAAGAAACAGCCTCTGATTGAAGACTTTGAGCCAGTTCCTAGCCCCCAGAACCCACCCTACTGGCACAAAGGCACTGTAAGAATTATTTAATCCAGTGCTGCTGCCTGATCATGCTGCCGGTCATGGCAGGAAAAGATGTGCATCTCAATGAACTGGCCTGGGTCATGCTGTTCTGGACACACCAAGGAAACCCCAACTTCAGGCTCCTGGCTTGACCAGACTGCAGGCATGGTTGGACCTGTAAATGAATTGTAGTAGTGAATAGTAACAGGTTTTCTTTCATTGGGGAAACCAGAAAAGGTTTAAAAAACCTTGTCCATTTAGATTGCTTTTGCTTTCCCTTGGGCTCATTCAAATTTGCAAGGTTTACTCCTAGACACCAGTGTATTGCTTACATGTATGTACATGTGCTTACTTTCTTACATCATTTAATTATAACAGAGTTTCTGACCTTGATCCAGTAACACACTTAAGCACGTGCTTAACATTGAGGAAGATGGTACACTAGGTAAAAATCATGTAATTATTGCCTAGGAACAACACAGCAAGCAAAGAATGAAAAGAAATCCATAAAATATATACATTAGAAGTGATGGCTCCATCTGCTCAACAGTTCTGCAGTTCATAGCTTCCTGATCCAAAATCTAAGCTTTGTGTTTAGATTTTTTTGAAAGTCATTTTTTTTTTTTTAACATAAACGTTGGCAAAGAAAAATCCTCCTGACCATAGAAACTGCAGTGTCGTGGGAGCCTTCAGAATCTCTGAATGAAGTGGGTCTTCTCCAAGTGGAAAGCCAGCTCTGCATGTGGCCAGCCTGGGCTCAGGAGGAGCCATTAGCATTCAGCTTGCCCCTGTGTAGCTCAGCTGCTGTGCAGAGTGAGCTGCCTGGTGACGTACTTGGGACTTTGGCAGTACCTCATGTGTTAGCTCCTTTCTCTTCCTGTTGTCGTCTCAATGAATAGCCATTCTGCTTAATTTAACCTCCTCTTCTGCCTAAGTACATACTCTGGCTCTTCACACTAAAAGTAGATCTCAGTAGCTGTAGAAATAAAATTCTTCAACATGTTTTAGCAGTGCTGATTCATTTCTGATTTCTTGGCAAGACTCTTATTCAAGAATCCCAAGTGCAATTACAGTTGTATAGCATAGATGTTTCTTTTTGCCATCATAACTTATTCTGCTCTCTGGGGCAGTATGAAATATATCTGAAAAATTGAGATTCTTTAATATAAATCATATCTACACAAAGAGAGATGATTGCACTGACTGCATTCATATAGTTACATTTGGGCTAGAGAGTAGCCAAATTGGTATAAAGACTTCTAACATAATATAGCCTCTTCTATGGACAGAATCCAGCCAGTAAACAGTAAAGCTAGTGTATCAGTAGATATTTGTTGCTGAAACCTGCACTGCATATTTTTCTAACATGGACACAGATTAGTTTCCTATCATCTATCCTTTGCATTGCAATTCTTAATGCAGTGAATTCTTTAATGAATAGCGTAAGCTCTGTTCAGCACCAGATTCCACTAGTAGGCACCACCCTAGATAGAATTTAAAACAGTACAAATTAAGTGAAACTTTGGCAGAATTTAACAGAAAACACTGTTCCAATATGTGCTTCTCTTCTATCACCCGATTTGTCATGTAAATATATTGCTCATAAGCTTTTTTCTTAGTCAAGGCACAGAAATATACCATTCAGGGTGGTAAATTGTTAAAAGATATTACATATAAAAGGCATATTGTCAGCATTTCTTCCAATTAAATGTTCTCCAAACACTGTTTAGTATTATTTTTTCTTGTATGTGCGTCAGCGTATTGACTTTTACTACTGCAGAACTCTAGTGAGGATAATCAGACTAAAACAAAATTCACTTCTTCACCATCTAAAGTTGAATAAATTCTTCTTTGGAGAAGTCTTATTAATATTAGCGTTTCTTTTTACACTGCACCCAATTTCCCCATTCCAACAAAACCAGCAGTGGAGCTTCCAGAAAACAAATACTTTGTATTCTAGAGAACTGTCCCCATGTCTAAGCAATTTATGAAATGAAAATGAATGAAATAACCCTTACTAACTATTTCAGGTATAAAAGTATTGCTATTCTCGCTACTGAACCTTAGGTGATGTAGTGGTCTGTGAGGAAGGCAGAAATTCATTTCATGTCCTCAGGCTTCTCTAATCGCAACACATTCTTTGTTATGAAAATTCTTTCCCAGCTTTGAAGACAACAAATATTCAGATATTTAATATTCACTTAACTGAAGATAAAGTAAAAATCTAACCTATAAACACAATAAATATGTAATTCTTAGGGGAAAAGAAATGAAGTTTATATACGTGTATACACACACACACACACATATATATATATAGTTTCTATGTACCACAACATATTAAGGAACCATTAGAGCATTGCTACTAACAATATATAATACACTCATAACCATCAAGGTAATCTAGTGTAATTTACATTGTCAGTTCATAAAAAAAAAAACCAACAACTGAAATGTCATGTCATACAGATGAAATAAATGTAAATCATCACTAAAATGTATCTTTTCTAGAGATATCTTTTCTAAAACCAGCATTTTCTTCTCTGAGTAATCATTCCTTACACAGTTCTTTGCATGGTTGGCAGTTCAAAGACTTTCAAATCTTGTTTAGTTTGCCATGAGGTAACACCTATATTGGCATGTTCATACAAAAGAAATAGCTACGAATATGATGAGCATTTCCCAATTTTTTAGGAGCATTTGGCTTGTTCTTGCTGCTGATGAGGAAAATCTCTCTGTCTCACTAGGCAGCTTGAGTTATAAGATGTGAGATCCTCTTGATATGGAGAAAACCAGAAATGACCAGTGCTCTGTCTTGTGTCTTTCTTGAAGCAAAAATCTCCTGTCCAAGGACCAGGGTATGTTAATGAATAACGATCACACTGCTCTCCTGTGGAGCACTATCCCAAGACATCTTTCTGTGAGTAGTTGGGGTAGTTGCTTTCGTTGGGCAGTTCATTTGCCAGTTAGTTACTGTACTGGTACTGCTTTATTTATTTATTTATTTATTTTGTAAGTTGCGTCTGCATTTTAGGATTATTTTGGCTCTGGTTCTCATTCCCAGACAATGCTGCAGCAGAACTGCAGAGCCGTGTTCCACGACATCCCATGCTTTCCCTGGGACGAGCTCCGAGGGCAATGGTGACGTTTTATCACTAGGTGGAGCTTCACGCTTCGGTCCTGCGGGGCTCGCCCGCTGAATTCCTGTCACCGCGACAGGGAGTTCCTCAACCTCTCCAATCACGTAGCTAGGCAACTTCTAAACCATTTGAGGTAAAATTGGCTGTATAATCTGTTATATGTTATAAATCCTTTTAGAAGCGAGGGTGGTTTTTTTTGGTTTTTTTTTTTTTGTTTGTTTGTTTTTTTGTGTGTGGTGGTGGTGTTGTTTTTTACATTCTGACTCATGTTTGCAGTGACTGGAGTTGGATGATGATCAAAGGGAAAAGAATAAAGACTTTCCACATGTAGGCCTGGAATGTAACTTGTGTATTAAATTGTTCCATGTTTGACTCTTCTAATGTTCTACCAGAAAAGCAGGCCAACTGCAAAGAAAATATGGCAGTGTTGTTAAGATAATGTTATTCCATATTACTGTCTGGCTATGGACATTAATAACCTATATCAGTACTCTCCTCAGCTTTAGATCAAGAGAAGGTACCATAGTTATGCTCCAACACACAGCTGGGTCTTCATGAAATCAGCACTGTCCATATGTCCTGCTATTTTTAATGTGGAATAAAAAAAAACAAAAAAAAACAAAACCAAAACCACGTTTCCTTTTAGTTGCAATCTGAGCCAGCTGAGAGTCTTGGAATGGCACAGCCTCAGCTGCCTCAGCTCCCTGACCGCTCTGTTGTGGTGAGGGCCTGACCTCACTGGGGACTTCAGGAAACCTCTTCTGATTGCTGCAAGGCTCAGTAGGGCACACACTTCCTAACTGGAAACCCCTTTTCCATGATCTTTTCAAACATGGGCTGAGCTTCATTGTACGAAAAATGTGACATAGTGAATCTTGAACTAAAGCATGTCCAGAGGGACCTCATTGGCACCCTTAATTCATGCCTCTTATGGGCAGGATGAGTTTTCTGACCTTTAAATATTACCAAAAAGGGCAGCTTTCATGAAAAGAAATCAAACAACATTTATATTTAGAACAGTAAACAGTGTGCAGTAGAAAGCTTAGGGCTTTAACCCAGAATGTCCTGGCTATGTTATTCCCGGGGAAGACTTTTGCAGGAAGGTTCCATGTGAAGGAACCCATTCAGTGCAAAGGGCTGAAACCTGACTGGCACAGAGCAGAAAGGACATCTCCTGTTCAGAAAAACTTCCCATAAGAAAACAAGCATTTTTAGCAATTTGTTTTGAAGCTGCTACTTTATCCTGACAGATAGATTGAGCTATTCAGAAAGGGGAAGTCCTAATAGTAAACAGATATAGAGGTGGCAGTGGGAAAGCACTGCCTGGAATTATGTAGTGTTTATGCAAACATTTGGAATCATATTTTTGTAGGACAAAAATTGCAGGAGTCAAGCTTGTAATTAAAAGGTTTTTATCTAATAAAAACTGACCTGAAAGGGAAGCAGCTCAAGTTACCAGGCAACAATTTGCAATGGATCAAGACAAAACTACATAGTGCCTATCTCTGGGGAGGAAGCTCTGCTAGCCTGTCAACAGATGAATTGGTTCTCAGTGCTCTTTTATAATCTTTGACCACTCCCTTTATTCTGTCAAATATTATTTTAATTAGAGAGTAAAAACTGCTTCTAACAGTAGCAGAATAAAGCAGTTCTTTCAGCAGTTCTTCCAGTTCTTTTTAAACTTTATCCTATGTGAACTGGAATTTAGTCTGCTCTTGAAATGCGTAAGTGCACAAATTAGGCAATTGCTCTTTTCTGCACATGCATTTTGAAAACTTTTACAGAAGTTTGTGTTATTACGGAGCCAAATTTTACTGACTGATATCTCTAATTTACCAGTTAAACTGATGTAAATTTTGCGTTACAAATGAGACCAGCTGATTTTGTACCTTTGGTATATATTGTACTTACATACAGGATTTCCTTTGATATCAAAGACTCATAGATGACAGTGCTCTGAAGATTTGTCTTGTGAAAACAAGGACTTTTTTCTTCTGCACTCTGAACTCTTATATAGTACAAATGATAATGATATAAATGCCTAAAAATATCAGAGCTGCTTTTACTTGTTGCATGGTCTAGAACAATGCATGTAGAATGGCTAAGTAGTTGCACTAGTAGAAAAAGAACAACTACTTTAGAAATTTGTTTGGAATCTATTGAAGTATCTGGACCATTATACATGCCAAGCAATGGCACATATGATAAGTTTTGGGCACATTAAATTCTGCTTATTTGAATTCTGCTAGATCTTCATGAGACTAGTCATTACTGTAGTTTGGGCAACAGAATTAATGCAGATTATGAAGTGCACAATTGCAGATAATAACCTGTAAATAAATTAAAATGTATTTCAATTACTTCTGAAGCCCACAAATTTTTCCACTTCTGCTTTCAGCATTTCATCATCTACCTGCATAAAAGTTAAATATTCTTAATGTTTGTCCACAGAACTGGGTAAATCTATATATTTTAAATTAAATTAAATTAGTTTATTTTGTCTTTCTCTATATGACTTTTGTACCTGAGTTTCTGTTGTTTCCTAAATCTGTTGGAAGAATCTTAATGTAATTTATTGTTAAGTGCATGCCTGAATTGTTTGAATTATATAGTGCATTGATTTAAATCTGATATGAATACTGTTGTACTAGAATATGAGTCACTAAATTTGGGAGGATGACTCTCAGCACTCCATAGTTAAGTATGAAAGTATTCATGGTTCACACTGTAAACAGCTGATAATATATTTTATTCATGTTGCAAATGCAGTCAGTTATTGTCCATGTCGAAGTCATGCTTCAACAGAGATAGGAAAGTAGCTCTTGGGTCAGAAAGTTGTGATAAAGCAATAGTGAATGCAGTAAAGTTCCTGCTGGGCAGCTGGTGGAGGCAGCTGTTCTCTTCAGTCTTGATCCTCAGATTGTTGTTGCACTATTTTTGTATAAACTAACTCTGTATGCTATGAACACACAGGCCAAGGTAAGCCTTTCTTTTGTGATGTTCTTCACAGACGCTTCCCTACTCTGAGACTTTCTGTAGACCAGCACCTTAGCAGAAGTTAAAAGCCTTTAATATTCAACAAGGAGCCTTAGTAGCTCCAGGCTGCAGGCCAAATACCTCTGCCTTACTAACTTCACTGTTCTTCATCTATGCTACTTTTTCCTGTGGGGTAAAACAACAACAACAACTGATTATTTTTCAATTTAATTAGTTGGCAAATCCACAATGTGAGCCGCACCTCTCAACTTTTTCCTTTTGCTTTAATTCTATCTCTGCCATCAGAACTCTTCCCACAAAAGAAAAGGACAGTAACAGAATGTAAAATGATCTTCCGCCTTTCCATAGTTTAACTTCTCTCCATACTGCTTCTGCACTGCCATTTTCTGCCTTGTGCAGAAATAGAAGTCTTATGCCTGATTGTCTCTTCCACTCTCTCTACATAGACCAGTGACTGCATCCCATGTACTGTTCCCGTCTATCTTATTTCTCTTTCTCACTCTCTTTCAGTGCATTGTATATGATATTGTGCCTCCCATTCAAAAAACTGTTCTATTTCTGGTTGCTCTTTCATTACTGCTAAGATCAATAACTATCTTGTCTTATATTTTACCTAAACAACTTCAGTCTTATAATTTATCTTCCAGTTCTTGCTTCTGTTTTCTTGTTTCTTCCCATGACACCCCAGTGAAAATGCTCCCAGGTAAGCCAATACTTACGTCTTCCTAGCTAAATCTAAGGATTAGTATTCCAACCTCATTCTCTGTGACTTGACATCCACTTCAGACAATTTCTCACATGTACTCCTTGAAATCCTGTCCTCTCTTTGCTTCTTCGAGACGGCTATAATGAGAGTCCCTTTGAACTGCATACTCTCAAAATATTCTTCATATCCTCTCCAACAGTCATTCCAGTATTCAATTTCTCATTTCATGCCCTAACTAATAACAGTCTAATTCATAAGCAAAAATTCAGTTCCTTTTCTGCTTTTTGTTTACTAGAAATATATTTTTTATCCAAACTAATATACCCACGGAGGTTCAGCTCTAATTCCACATGATCAAACCAGAATTTATTATTCCTTCCCCATAACCATCCTCACTACTTCCTTTGTCATTCATCCTGAGCAATGCCAAATCCTGCCCAATTTTTAAGCTGTTAACCTGAACAGTTTTTCAATTCTGACTTCTCTTTTAGTTCAGTGCTTACGTTTATTTAGTTCTTGCTGTGTAATTAAAAAAGGTCCCTTCTGTCCATCCACACAGCACAAACTTTTGTGTGCATTCCCATCATCTTGTATTCATTTTATGTTGTCATCCATCTCTCATACTTTTCCAAGTGCAGGCTTTTACTACTTATCACCTACTCAAAATGTTTTCACAAAATCATTGTCCTCGTTCCACATGTGAACTTTTCTAAGCCTCTGTATCAACTTGTACTGTTTAAATGTGGTTTTCAAGCTCTTCATGCTCTGCTTCACAACAAGAGGATGTAGCCTTTAACTGGTCTATGACATTAGCTTCCATTTGAATCAGAAACATTTTTAACGTAATTTCATGTTCATGTTTTATCTTATGCCGCTCTCATGAGTGAAGTTTCCACGGCCATTCAAATATCATTGTGTGCTAATACATTATCCTCTTTCAGAATTAGAAAGAGTATGCTGTGGTTCCATATGCTGAAATGACTACCTGTATTTCTGAAGAATATTTCCTTATCATTTCTTGCTTCCGTTACTTCTGATTTCACCTTTACACTGTAAGGTGGAGAAAGGCGAAATTTGGCTTTGTGTTTGAACAGCATCATGCACAGCCGGGACGTGGTCTTCAACTAGGACTCTGGCACATGACAGCAGTATAAATAAGTATCCATGGTATATAATTTGATACCAGAAAGGCTCTCTCTCAATCTCAATTCCATCTCCTGTGGGTTACTGTGTGCCGTAAATACAAATATGAAAAGTGTAAGTTTTTCAAAATCAAATAGATTTTGTCCTGAAAAATTAAAGGAAGAAGCATCAATTTTGTTGTGTTGTTATATCTGTGTTCTGCATATTTGAAATTGCAAGGCTGCAGGGGAAGTTTAACTCCCTTTGTATTTCCTGTTGTGCTGCTATCTCAATGTGCATAGTTGCAGACCTGACCAAGCAAAATACAGTGGGAAGAGCCCTTTTCTGGTAATAAACATTAGAAGCTTTCAACTTTCCAGGAGAAAAAATAATATTTAGATTGATTGATTGCTTTCTAAGCTTTTTTGTATGTGCCATATATATTGTAATCAGTATTACTGTTGCTAGGGCACTTATTAAATCAGTGTTAAAAGTTAATTTAATACACCACATTTTACATTTATATTTGCAAGTGTTACACAGATCTCATTCTAAAACAAATGAGCACTGACTAGCTCATACAGATGACTATTCCATAATGTGTAGAATCAATCATTTTGAATACAAAATACCACGTACTTTCAATGAGTTACATATCAATGACAGATCGCCAACTATTCATGAATATGCATCCAAAGCAGAATTTCAGGCAATGAACACTAACATTGCAGTTTGTCTACAGACTAAGGAAGTTAGTTTGAATTAATGCATATCTGTATACGTTCTTACATTTTGCATAAATTTCACTAATAGTATTGAGTTTCTGAGAAATACGAATAAATTGAGCAATATTTTTTCATACAGATTGAAGCATTTTGTATTTTTACAAGTTAAATAATTCTATTTTAAGGATTGTAAATATGGAAAGTCTAATATCATTTTTTATATATTTGTCTATGACAATGAATGTCTAGTCTAAAGTAAAAAAAACTTTTTCAGCAAAAGGCACAAATACAAAATGCTCATATCACTCTCTTGGCCTGTTTCTCTGTCAAATGCTGCATTTGCCATCATTTATCCTGTTAACATATTTATAGTAGGGAACCTTTGCACTTGTTAGTCACCAACAGGACATGCTTTGGCAAAAGTATTTCTTACAGATAGGATGGAATGGGCAAGCACAATGACAGAGGGGCATGGTTTATAGTCAGTTGTCTTTGCATTGCTCCTCCATTGTCTTGCCTGAAACTGATTGCAGGAGTGAGTGGAAAAGAAGGCAGAAGCTTCATTTTTCTGTGATTCCAAAGCCCAACTCTTGTTTCGCTGTTGTAGTTCTTGTTTATTTATAAAATATTTTTTGAAAATACGCAAGCAAATGAAATCATGCCCAGAGATAACCGTGTTCCACAGCCTTAGGCAGAGCAACCTTTAATGAATTATTGAAGACTTGGTAGTAAATAATATCTGATTTGTGTGCTTCAAGAAAAGAACCAGTATTTTAGGTCATTTCTAAGTCAGAACATTTGTAAGCATAATTTAGCGGAAAGGACAAATGTCTTAAACATAAGGGACACGTCTATTTATCATTTTTATGCCCTCATTAGAGTTACACAAGAAGTCTCTGTCATCAGTTTTCCTGTATAAAAAAGTAAAGATTCTGTAGAATATTTATTAAAAGATTTTCTGTATTCTGGGTGCTTACAATAAAAGAAAAGAAAAAATTGTATCTTCCTTCATATAGAAATATGGAACAATCTTTCAGTGTTCCAAAAAATGATAAAGTACATTTTGGTATTGAAATTTATGATTCTGACTGAGTGAAGTTACGTTTTCTTTTCTGTTAATGAAACACAAAATGGTACATTACTGAGTATGAGGAATTTTTTTTCAGACACTCTCAGGCACTTAACAAAAACGTAAGATTTGCCAGTACTAATTCTCAAGTGTTTTCTTCCAACTCAAGTCATTTCTAGAAATCAGTTATCAAAAATTCTTTCAGTTCTCCTATTCAGCCAACAAAAAGCACTGGAAAATCTCATGATGTTCCCCAGTGTACACATGATTTATTAACTTGGTTGGGGTTTCAACCAGAGAAGCTTCTTCCTAGTTAATAGTCTTTTGCTTTTACCAGGCCATCATATGGAATATTTAGATTAGATCTATACACCTGCTTATCAAGGACATTTCACACTACAGGAGCAATCTCATCTGAAGAACATTTATAAAAAATCAGAGATTCTTAACATCAATGCCATCTAAAAAATTATCCACAGTTTTTGCCAATCCAGCAAATTAATTCAAATTGCTTTGATGCTTTATATTACCTTCACTATCATTTACAGATCTCCTGAAAGTTCACTGTCTGTTACCATATTTTGAAAAGAGAGGGATTAAAAAGGAATAAAAAATCATAAATGACAAAAATTTGATAAAATAAATCAAAATAGGTCTGGTGATGAAATTAGAATTTCTTACTTTTTACAATAAAAGTGGCTAGATCTATGCTTAAATTATATTTAAAGTGCATTAATTTAATTGCGTTTGTTGTTCTAACTTTTTTTTTAGAAATGATAATGATGGTAGATGTATAATATTATTCATCACAATATTATATTAAACTGGACTATGAATATATTTTTAAATTCACTACTCTTGTATTTATACATCATTTCCCCCAAATATAGCAATGGGCTAGCCTCTTTTTTCAGTATTGCAAGTAACACCAGGCAAAGTATGTACAATATAACACAATATTTTAAGTGTGACTGGCAAACTCATTCCCATTGCTTTACTCAGGCTGTAAACAGTGTGGCTGTTATATGACTGGAAGGGAAGGTTTAGGATGTAGCTTACTAGTGTAGGTCTCCACAAGGCAAAAGAAAATGTCTGAGTGTTAAGGAGTACTGACAGAAACTAACATTCTCAAATGAAAATTTGTCTTTTCTTAAGCCAGACAGTAAAATGTTTTAAAGAAGAGGATGAAGGAGAGTGAAAAGACTATTGTACCTCCAAGTGTTCTTATATGTGAGGTAGATGCCAAAAGAAGTAATTCAGTGCTTTAATTTTGCAAAAACAGGATCAGACCAAATCTGACAGCAAGCCAAAGCTATTAAGATTCATGTTATAGACCATACAATTGCAGGTTGCAATGAGTAAGATGAGTAGTGCATCGTTAATGGTGGATAGTTTGGTTTTACTGACACCCACATAATAGAGCAGCATTTTAATTTGTTTCAGTGCAATAAGAGTTTGAAGCTACAATTAGATTATCAAGTGTGAGCTCTTGTATCAATTAGGACAACATAAGGCTTAATTATTATACTTGTATTTTCACTGTAATGTCTTTTTTTCAGTAATAGAGATCTTTACAAATTGAGTTTCCTGCTTTATAGTCCCCTAATTCTTTCCTCTAGTACTTACATGGCTTTCTTGATCAAAATAAATAGATATGTTTGGTATTCTCTATCAATGTATTTTTTCGCATTACAGTCATGGTCTTTTCTCAAACTTCCTTCCAATAAACTAAAGAGATTTGATTCCATTCCATCTATTGTTACCACTCATGTTCTTTAGCCCTCAGCTAATTTATCCTGGATTTTCTCTGTATCCTGTTCAGTTTGAAAAGGTACCTCTTTCAGTATATTTTTGTTTCTGATCTCAGAAGTCTCAGCAGTAAGGGAGGAATTTTTTTCAATTAAATTGATCCTTTGGAAGAAAAATGCTGCAATTGGCTCTTTGAAGTTCAAAACTTTGTGAAAAATTGCAGTAGTGTAGACATTGTAGAATGGGAACAGTGAACCAAGATATCACCACGAAGCTTAGAGCTTAGTGCAGTGGTGATATAAATCCTTAGATAGTAATCAACATGGTGTTGCAGTGAAAATATTGCAATGCTAGTCCAAATATTGAAAGGATTGTCAAAGTCTTGAGAGTGAAACAAAGTTACCTGTCTACCCTTGGTAGGAGTTCACCCATCTAAGCTCACAAGGAAATTGTGTAGATCCCAGAACATTCAAATCTGCCAGAACTGAATCAGTAGCGCTATAACATGATCATAGAATCATTAAGGTTGGAAAAGACCTCTGAGATCATCTAGTCCAACCATCAATACATCACCACCATGCCCACTAAATGATGTCCCTCAGTGCCACATCTACTCTCTTCTTGAAAACTTCCAGGGATGATGACTCCACTGCTTCCCAAGGCAGCCTGTTCCAATTCCTGACCACTCTTTCTGAGAAGAAATTTTTCCAAATATCCAATCTGAACCTCCCCTGGTACAACTTGAGACCATTCCCTCTAGTTCTATCACTACTTACTCGGGAGAAGAGGCCAACTCCACCTCATTACAACCTCCTTTCAGGCAGTTGTAGAGAGAGATAAGGTCTTCCCTGAGGGTCGTCTTCTCCAGACTGAACAGTCCCACTTCTCTCAGTTGCTCCCCATAAGACTTGCGCTCCAGACCCTTCACCAGCTTTGTTGCCCTTCTTTGGGCATGCTCCAGGGCCTCAATGTCTTTCCTGTAGTGAGGGGTCCAAAACTAATCACAGCACTTGAGGTACGGCCTCACCAGTACTTTCATCTAAAATGAAGGGTTTATCCATGTTTTACACATATAAAATTTGTTTTGATGGATGATCTGAAATAGTTCTGTTGGCAAAATTTGCGAAGGGCAACAGTTTACTGGAATCTAAAAGATATTACCTACTGTATGTTCAGTGTTAGTGAAAGCAAGGACAAATTGACAAAAAACAAGTCTCAGATACTATCAGGCTACCAAGCTGTTATTGGTACAAAGATGGATTTGCAGCTTTTATATGTGTGACTGCATAAACTGGACCCTCCAGGAAAAAGAGGAGAAACAGATAGTGTCTTCTGAAATGTAAAATTGCTACCATGTTGTGAGAGTACTGAGAGCAAACACATGAGAAATTATATTTTATTCAACACTTTGTTATACATTAAGATCCCAAAATTATATAGAAAAAGATTAAGTAACTTACTTAAACTAAAAGAACACTAGAACATCCTACACCTACATGTTTTGCTTGAACCAGAAACCGTACCGCATATTTAAGAGTGTAAATTTCCCTTCCCTTCCCTTCTCTTCCCTTCCCTTTTTTCCTTTCCTTTTTCCTTTTTTTCCATTCCCTTCCCTTCCCCTCTCCTCCCTCCCCCCCCCCTTCTCTCTCTTTTCCTTTCCTTTCTTTGAAAGATCATGAAGCTAGTAAAATACACAGAATACTTATGGCACCCCTTCTAGAAAACCAGATGCCTGTGGTAATGTAGGTGCTGCAAGAAAGCCATAGAAATTGGAAGCCATTTTCTCAAAGTTAAGTATTTACTGTTAATAACATATCTAAATTGTCAAAGGTTAAATGTGAAACATTGTAATATAACTCACGTTTTTTTGAAATCTGAAATCTTAATATTCTGTTTTCCAGAATTATGAAAACATAAAAGTATATTTTTGTGACACATATATCTTTGGAATAGAGGCACTTTGGTCCATATGACAGACCTTGGTTCCGTAAACCCAAAACCGTGGATTTCTCAGTGTCATCAGGCTTCCAGCATCTACACAGGGGCTCAGAACCCCAGGCTGATTCTATGCTAATAGATGCTGAAAAATTATTGATTATTTAGAAAGTTATAGTTCAATTCATTACAAGTATCTTTAATACAGGACTCTTATACCATACACCTATTTGTGAATTAAAATACATGGTCTCTGTTGAAGAACTGACGCATTCTATGCTGCCTAACAGGCTATCACTATCTTTTTACCTCGTCACAAAGTTTTAGTTAAGTTGGAGTGATTCACACTGTCTTTCTGCATTTCTGTCTTCCTGAATTCATTGTGTGTAAAACGGTGATGATCCTTCATTTCAACCACTCCAGACTCCAGTTCAGTGCAGGACAGCATTAAATTTGCACCACTTATTTTTTATTTATTTTTTCTCCAGTACAGCTAATAGATCATTCTTTTACCTGGCTTAAATAAATGAATGAATGGAAGTGGAATGCATCCCATTTATTTCAGCAGTCTAAATTTAGGCATTGAGTCTAAGCTAGTAATCTACATTTCTGTAGTAAACGAAGAGAGATAGAGACACCCAAAGGGTGATTCATCCTTTCCCAAGTGTCTAGCATAAAGGGAATGAAATGCTGTCTCTCTCTTCTCCTGCCCCTGCAGTGAGAGACACGACTGGCTGACTATGTACTTACCTCCCTGTAGCTGAAAGTAGTCAACATGACTTGCATTTTTTAGTAAACTTTTTAAAAATATGATCATCAATCTTCTCAAATTACTTTGTAGTAGATATCTAAGTCAAAGAAGAGATTTCACCAATGTAAGGTTTCAGGCAGCAGTTGTTTAATATTAAGTGTAACAGGATTGATAGGATAAATGTGTACTGCTCTTTGAATGAGACAGAATTATTTGAGGGTCAAAGTGTATGCTGAGATGGATAACCGAGCTGAGGCCTACCTTATCTTCAGCTTTGCTTTTGAGAAATAGAAGTCACTGTTTAATTATGCAAGAAGCTATAAATATATAATACAGTATATCCTATCATACAGGTATATTAAATATGTTAGAGGACATATGACTGTAATTACTGTCCTACAGTGAGTATAACCTTTTCCCTTTATATCAACAATATTAACCAACATTGACGAATATTTACAATATTGAACAATACTGACCAAGTCAGTACACTCTTAGGCTCATACTCTTCTGTACATTTCAGTCCATTACCAATGCATATATATTTATTGTTTTGAAGGGAATATACACAGTTCCATTTCTAAGGTTCAGGTTTGCTTTGCATACTAGCATGCAGTCATCGTGTTATTGAAATAAGTTTTGCTGGAGTTATCCGGCCATATCTTGTGTAAATCTCCAAATTCCTGCTTGATCTCTTCCATAAGTGTATGGAAATAGATAGCATTTGCTCAGTAGTAATTATGTGGAATCAGTTTCATATCTGTTGATAGTAACTGATAGCTATATACTCCAATCAATCATTACAACTCTGTATCTCTATGTAAATACCTGTAATTTTTAAATCAAGTGTGGAAAGAGCTTCTGTTTTCCAAACTCCAAGGTGCACACAGTTCTCCTTTTGCATAAACATGTGTTTTACATGCAAAAGGTTGAATAAAGTTATAGTTCAAGCTTGAAAACATGACAGAAAAAAAAATCAACAACAAGAAAAAACTCCTTCCAAAAACAAAATAAAACAAAACAAAGAAGGGTATGCAGTCTGGTCAGTGCTCTCTAACTCCCAAACAGCGTACTGGTTTCTGTGTATAAATTAACCTTGTCCAACTCCTTCTCATAGACTAGGCAAGAGACTTTTATTCTAAAATACTGACAAAAATATTTGTACCTTTAGCACTAAATGTAATTGACTTTAAATTTCAGACATGGGAGTATGCGCAGCAATGGATGCAAAAATCTTATGCATGGAATGCTCATATCTCTCTGAGCTATTTTCCATTAGCTTGAAGCATATTATGTAGAAGTTTGTTTTCTGTTTACAGAACTGTCAGGTACCTCTTGCTTATAAAATTTTTGCATTCTATAAATAATTATTTGATGAGGCTTCTCTCCACTGCTGAGTTTTGTAATCTGCTGCTATATTTTAGTAGCAAATTTGATGTTAGGTCTTGCATCTCTTTTTCCAGTAAATGTCAAACATAGCCTAAATTTCTTGGCTTTCTGTACCTTTACATAGTATTAAATGCTAAACAAATGCTTCACATCCTCCAAATGTATACTCAACACTATTCCTCACTATTCCCTCCCTGAACCAGACTCACTCTATCAAGAATACAAATAGCACGGGGAGTTTCAATGGAGCTACTCAACTGTTTATCTACTTATGCTTGCCTTAGTTGCTTTTTGTAGTGATCCATACATTTCTAGCATCAAGTATGATGCATACCAGTATTTCTCTAATGTCGAAGTCTGAGATTTGAACAGCAATTGTCATGTTTTCCACCAAATTCCTGCCTGCTTTGAAATGCTGTTTCCTTTCCTCATGTGAGATTGTTTGCCCATCTGTTGCTTTTCATCTGTTTTTTTTCAACTTTGTCTTAAATGCTATGAGAGCATATTTATGGAAAGCTTATCCATCAACACATCTTTCAGTATATATTTCACTATGTGTAATGTATTTGACACCAGCATCACTAGCTGCTTCTCCAAACTGAGATTTCAGCTTGCAGTAAATAGTTCCCGTTCAGAAATTTTGTTCACTGAGTTGTATGTGGTATCTTAGGTGCAGTCTGCCTTTCTACCACCTACCGTCAATTACAGATTAACAAAAATGTTATTTTTGATCAGTGCAAGGAGTTTATGGTATACACTACTATCTATCTGAGAATATTCAGTACTTTCTCCCATGCTATTTTTATACTCTTCATCTTAGTTTATAAAACCATAATAAGGATCCTAACAACCTGCCAATTCTGACAGCATTTAGAGCTTGTGCAATTGCACAAGTTTACTGTGCTTAACTGTCTTTCCTTGAAACCTTCATCTCTTCTTATCAGAAGAGACATTTCATCTCACTTGAAGTTAAACTGGTTGGAGCCTTTCTTTGTCTGTGTCCAGCCTGAAGTATGCTCCTCAGCTTACCCAGCAATCCTAATACTTCAGCGATTCACATCAGAGTCTGGAATGGAGGGTGATTTCTCACCTATATGCTTGTGTTTCCTTCCCCTTGACACCAATAATGGACAACATGGTAATGGAAAGGCGCTGTTATTATTGTTGAACCCAAACTTGGGAACCAAGATTTGAATTTTACCTGTTTTATACTATCACATCTTGTAGCCCATCTTCAGTGTTCAGCTCAACAGACATGAACCAAAAGATATTAGAGTATTTTGTACAGTACAAAAAAAAATAATCAGCCCACCATTAAGAGAAATAGTAGCAAGCATGCTAGAAAATGTGTAGTCCAAATCAGGTGACTGTTTTACACCTTGGAAAATCTGTAGACAGGCTAGATAAGCCACTAAGAATGGGTTGTTATCATGGGCAGATAATAAAATTATTCAATGAAACTAGTCAAAAAAATGACAGTTAATGAAGCAGATGTCCTTCAGTTCCTTGGCTCTGAGTAATTTCTGAACAGCACATAGTACCAGAACAATAAAGGTAGAGCAGCTAAAATCCCAATATAACAAGGAAACACATTCTTTGAGGTCATGAAATTCACAGAGAAAAATGGGCCTAATCAAAACATCAAATTATCAACCTAGGAGTATTAGTATGCAGTAATGTTCAACGGAAATGGAGAGTTGGTGCTGTCTTGAAGCACTCAAAGAGGCAGTAAGGTAGTGCTATTATACTGAATAATACAAAACTAAATTGTCCATGGACAGTTCAAGAACAGGCAATAGCACTTTTCTTTCATCAGAAGTGAAGACCAGTAGATTATGTACCACAGGCATTAATAATAAGTAATTGTCAGTATACTCACAGAGAAGATGATTATGTTGACCTTAATCCATGATCATAGAAAGATTCACCTTATTTATTATTACTATTCTCCTTACTATTCCTATTAATTATTACTTATTCCCCTTTATAGGAGGATGTCTTGTGTACAAGAAAGATGATTTTTTAGCTAAAAAAAGTGTGATTTGTAAATTTAATAAAAAGCTAGGAGAGATTTGGATTCTGATCAGCTCTTCTAGACTATTTAACAAATATAAAGAGCAACAGGCTCTAGTAAAAAAATTGGCTTTGAATAAATGTATGAAGTTTGATGAAACAAGGACTGAGACCATCAGAGCTGCTACTGATAAAAAGTTTCTGGAGTCAGTAGTTAGTGTTATTCTATATGGCAGTTGGCCAGCATAGCTCTTTAGGAACCCTGGGAGACCTTTAGGAAATGTCTCTCAATACCACATAACATGTTCTTTAAGAGTGTAAGATTATGGTTTCTAGAAACTAAAAAAAGAAATGTAAACATTACACAAATGCAGACATTTGCTTAACAGAAACTAAATGCAAGAGTGCCAGAATGGGTAGAGAACAATGTCTGGATCACCATGGCTATGGACATATATAAGCGAAAATCTGATTGCAGGAGATCCCAAGGGTTGAACCTCTGTGTATGTATTGGTCAGACCCTGTCATTACAAAGAGCAACAGCATCACAAAACAAAATCATACGTTTGTATATGGCTGATATTTTGACACAGATATTTCTTAAAAACAGGAGGCACAACAGGAGGTGATGCTCAAAGTTGTGTGGGTAGACCTTGAAGCAGGCAGCCTGCAGAACAGGCTAAAGTAGTTGCGGATCAAGACATTACATAGAATTAATGGCTTCAGCAACATCTTGAAAACTGTAAGTTTGGATATATAGTACCCTTAAGGTACGTTCTGTATTGATACCTTCTGTGTTATTGCAAATTAGGCTATGCAGGATATTTCTTATGGTGAGGGAACAAAAAGGGAAAAGAGGATTGCATAGTCTATGGGAACTTTTGAGTCACGGCCTGAACCACTGATTGAGCACCTGGGGAAAAGATCGGGTCAGCCCTGAGAGGTTAAGGCAATTCACCTGTGTGACAGGTGGAGCCTGGCTGCACCTCTCTTAGACCTCATTTAAGGGCTGACTGCCACTAAGGAAGGATCTCTTTCCGGAGATCTCTCCTTGGTGAAGTTTTCCCCTGTAATCCTGGAATCTTCTGATACGGGTGAGTGACCTTCTTCCTTTATAGCTCCGTTCTATTGTGCTGGTCCTTCTGTCATTGTGCCTTTGTTGTAGTACCTTTCCTATCATATTTATCTGTCTAATTGTTACGTATACTGTAACCACTTTATACTAGTTTTGCCAGAACAGAGGCCTTCTAAACTCTTCAAAAATCACACCCACCTGCCAAGAAATGCTAGAAAACAGAACATGAATTCTATAATTACTTTTTTCTTATTTATGAATAAGCACAGTGCAAATTAAAAAAAAAAATTCTCTTGTGATTTACTGCTTTATATGATGAATATTAAAGAAAAAAACACTTTCCTTTTTTCTTGGAAATGTCATAATTCCCTTGAAATAGGTGAGCCATGCAATGAAGCTGAAAGACATGAGATGTACAGAGCTGTAATAATTTCCTTCCAAGGTTCAAGCCTTATTTATCATCATAAATCAGAGTACTTCAAACTGTTTACCATTCTTAAAAGTATTTAAAAACTCATCATTGCACACCACGTGAAAACTTTCCTTAGTTAAGGTTCACAGCAGCTAAACTCTTATTTTATTCAATTTTCCCTTAAGTTATTAAGCTGTAACTTTAAACATACACTGCTGCAAGAACTGCATTACACAATGTCTCTCTCAGTTCTTATATGTCCCATAATGAGACAACACCTATTCAAAATATGAAACAGGAGAATTTGCTTTTTTTTTCTCTTCCAGTCTAGAGAACTGGAGAAAGAAGTCTTAAAGTTTGTCTATTGAAGGGTGTGAGCTGCATCCCTAGTTACTAATTTAGCATCAAACAAATGATGGTTTAATTAGAAGCAGCGCGTTGCCTTTGCTAAACAGATATTCCCTTTGTTTAACTGTTGCCTGCAATATTAGAACTAAGAAATAGTTTTTTCTTTGTCACAATCAGTTAATTTTTAGCCTTTGGTCACTGTATCCAGATATGGTTCCTAATTAATACATCATGCCATAAATAAGTGTTAGTTCATGCTAGCACACCTCTGTTATTTCCTCAAGACACTGCAGTTAAGTTGAGCTTCTCTGTCAAAACTGCGGAGTAACAGTTGGGTAAAGCCACACCCAGTTGTCAGTGGTCCAGGATTTGGGTAAACACAGTCCAGCCCAGCACTCATATGTCTGGTGACTTGGTAAACAGTGGAGCATTCAGAATTTTAGGGTCCTACCTACTGAGTGAATAAGACCCCACCTTGCCATTATTGCCCTACGGCAAGGTAAACAAAAACTCGACAGCCACTCAAAAGAGCTGCCATTGGGCTTACTTAAAAATAATTATCTGCAACTGCTTGATAGGCCACTAAGCAAACAAAGGCTTGGCTTTGTTCTATTTTTCTAGCCTCTAGGTAAATAACAAGTATAGAAAAGCACTCATGAGTTAATAAGCAAATACAGCTTTTAACTTTTCAAAACTTATCTGTTAGATACTATAGCAGATGATATCATTAATATACTACCTATTTCCCAGTTTATGAAGAGTGCTTTGCTTTATTTTTCACACCGTGTTTTATCTCTATGTGTTCATGAACTACAAAGTTCAGCAACAGGGAAAAGGCAGAATGTCCATCTGTATTAGTTGCAAGTGAAAAGAATGGCTGAATGTATTTTTACTGGATAGTTACCATTTTTTTTTTTTTCAGTTCTGATTCTATCCCTGTATAGTCACAATATTCATGTAGCTCCAGATGTAATACTTTCCAAGGATGGATATGAGCAGATGTGTTAAAGATGCATTCTCTTCTAGAAAGCTATCTAAATGGATTTTGTTCACCATACGTTTCTGGTTGCACTGTTCCAGATTTTCAAAGCTTAGTATCTTACATACCAATCACCTCTGTAATCACAAAGAGAGCTTTTCAGCTTTGAAGTTTCCCAGAAAGTGTATTGGAAATCTCACTATCTCAGGTTCAAATTTGGCATTCATATTCATTGATAATGATGAGGTCTTGTGGGCGGAGAAACTTCTTCTCAAGCGCTCGATCTACCTAAGCATACACTTTAAAAGTATTTCCTGTAGGTATGTAATAGTATAGTTTCGGTTATTTTGTGCTCATGAACAGTTGAATACCTATGACCTGATCTTTTGGGCAGCTGAGCACCTCCTTGAAGGTGATGAATGCTCTGGTCAACATGTTACTGGCCACTTAAAGGTTGCAGAGTAGAACTGCTGCTGTAGTTGTGCTTGCTCTAGTGAAATGCAGAGGAGTAAAAGAGTTTCTTACCTTGCCTTTATTTCCCTGAGCAAACATGCAGCTGACCTATGCGTGAACTGTTACAAAGCAAGGATTCTATATATTGTACATCACGTATTTATTTACACCAATGGGATTTCTTGCTTGAATAAGGGCTCGTGACATAAGCATTTCCAAAATGAAGTCATGAGATTTTTTCATGTGATTGTTAGGGCTTTTTTTCATGACTGTATTTGACTGAAAGATCCAGCACAGAGGTCACATAGGCTATAGGAAACACTGAGTCTAAAGTCTTCTGTGAACCTTACAACCAGGATATACACATTAGAATTAAGCAACTTACAGCTAGGTGGTGAGCAAATCAGTGCTCATAGCAGCAAGTAAATCTGCTACTGCAAACAGACACTGCTCTTTTAATTACATAAAATAACTTCAAAAACAAGTTCTGACACCATTAGTAACATATTTTATACTTAATATGTGATACAGTTCCTGCTTCATATCTGCTGTATGGTCCTGTTTTCTCTAAACTGACTGGCCTGAGGTCTGTCTTGCAAAGAAATTTTGGCTTTTTATGTCACTGTAAGTATGACCAGCATCTATGTAGAAAAGAGTTTTGAAAAAAGCACTCTGAATATTGTTTTTCCAAAATGAGTTATGAAAGTAGAGGATTCTCCATTAATAGGCTAACTCCAGCAAGCAGATGATGGAAGGGAAGACCCCTTACCTCTATTAGAAGATAATATGGCATCCCATAGCTTGCTGCCAGTTTACCGCAGGTTGGAAGAAATCAAACTCTGCTCATTTTCTCACAGCTTTCTTAATTAGCAGATAGGGATTTGGACCCATGAAGATGCCGATAAAGGTGTACACATCAGGGGTTAAACTGCTTAACTTTGTGACTGGAACACATTAAATAATTTGTTTAGCAAACAATGTGTCCTGGGTGCCTTGCAGTTCTGCTCTTGCTTGGGTGAATTCACAGGTTTGCAGGTAGCCTGCAGCCCCTGTATGATTTTTGCCTTTAATTTGCCAGCAGGCCTTGGTTCTGTTTTGCAAAGTAGCCAACCAACATATAAAGTGCCCATACAAGCTCATCTATGCTGTATTTTAGCTTCAGTCTGTGCTTTTGGCTCCTTAGGCTGTTACAGACAGGAAAATATTGCTCGATAGGAAGGGCTGTTTTTCAGTTGCCAGAATTCCTCCGCAGCTTTAATGGAAAGAAGCAAAACGTTTTTGGGGGAGCCAGGATCTCATTTCCATTCGGCTCTCATACAGCCCCTGTTGTATCTGCTGGAGTTGCGAGTGCAGTGGCTGTGGCAGGGAACAAAGAGGCCATTCAGCTTGGAGCAGCTTCCCTTCCGCATCGTGCTCCGGCCACAGCGAGCTTGGCTGGAGCACGCTCCCCAGCAAACACGGGATTCGCCAGCTGAGCTGAATGAGCCTGCTGGGTGAAGGCTTCCTTCTCAGCACAGGCATGAGCAATGAGGATTAGCTGGGCCTTGTCTTCACCCGTCCACTTGTTGCATGCAGAAATATGTGACAGTACTCCCCAGGGTCACTGAGCATGATAGTGGCTGGTCCCAGTGATGATCTCGGGTGGTATGCTCCAGTGCTACAGAAGCTCTAAGACAACTTTGTGTCTGATCTGCCAACTCTGAAACATTGCAGGGGTGACTTCTGGGCTTTTGTGTTGCTGCAGTCCGGTTCCTTGGAAGATCCCACCCATTGCAGCTTTGTAAACTGAGTATAGAGTTGAGGCATATTCCCGTATCTATTTCCTAGCTTATATACATAAGCAAAATCTTAACCTAATTTTTTAAAGAAAATTAATGTAAGCATTTGATTATTTAAATAATCAAAATGCAATAAAGTTCTAAAATAAGTGTTTACCAAAAAGAAGGAACACCTTATTCATAGTGTTGGTTTGTGTTAAGACTTCAAGGAGATGAAAAAGTCTGTTTTTTAATGAGCAAAGCCAGGTCACAGCTTTCTTTTTCAAGCCCAAAATTACATGGTACCAATTCTAGATTTGCAAGTCAAGCTTTGCTTTGCAGATAAACAGCAGGTATGACAGAGAGGCTAAGCCACTGTGACCATAAATACTGTTCCAACGCAGAGTCACCATTACAAACTATGGCAGAACAACTTCAAGTGGAGAGAAAAATGAGTCAAGTAGTGAACCAACTTTATTCCTAATGAAATATCATTGAAGCAATTGAAGTTTAGGTGATGGATGAGAAAGGCCTAGAATGTCTCCAATTTAACTGCATGTCATTAACAGAGATGACAGGAGTCTTCTTCCAGATGAACCAGTTTATCTCAATTGATTTCAAGGACATACTCTGTACTTAAATTGTTCAGAGCAATCAGAATTACAGTCCAGTTCTAATCTGGAGGATAATGCAAGCAAATTTCTGATATGTGCAGTATGTTTCCTACATTCTTTCCCGAAGTAAAACTGTTTTATTTCTACTCATCTCCATAAAACGTGGACATCAGTAAGGCACGAGTCACAAAGACGTGGTGGTTCAGTTCAGATATACATCCAGAAGTTTAGCGGTTTTCAGAGTTTATCCAACCTCATCCAAACTTCTCTAGTTTGGAAACTGGGTGGCAGTCTCCTTCAAATAGACTGTCTTGTGATTTTTGCAGTACTTCCTTGTTTCATTTGGGTCAGCTGTAATACAGAACAGCCCTTCTCACAGTATTTTGGTATTTTCGATTTCAGTTCTGACTGAAACAGAAGTATTGAGATATGAGAAATAACTTTGCAGTAACTTACAAAACATTTCAAATACGAGATTTGCTTTTTGTTGGGTTGAATTTCAGATTAATTTTATTATAGGTAGACTGATCCAGCTATTTCCTTCCCACACAAAAATTTCTCTAGTTACTTTACTGGCCAAATATAATTTATCCAGTAGCATTTTCCAAAGAACAAAGCAATTTGAACCAAATACAAAACCTACCTGGCACATAATTACATAGTAAGATTACTGGACTGTTGAAAAATGATTATCTGCTTTTTTTTTTGCTTAGTTCTAAGATGTGGCATGCTTGTTCTTAGACTTTAGTGGCATAGCTAGATTTATTAAGAGTACTGTTAGTGTCTGAATTATTTATACTACAGTAAACAGAATTCTGCTGTACCTTTGCCAGTAATGTTCTGAAATGTTAGTAAGTCCTGAGTGAATAAGGATTTTTGCATCAGCATTCCAGTTCAAGATTGGCAAATAATATTTAGCAGGGATATTACCAAAAGCTTCTGACTTTTGATTTGCTTTTGTTGTACTACTTCTTCTATTCCCCATAAAAGAAGAGTAGTGGTCATTAACAGGAATGATCGATCATTTGCATAAACTTACTTGAGTAATGAACTCTTCAGAAACAGCTGAGGCTAAATTGCGAGTGCACAGCTGAAGAAAAATAAATATGGATGTTTGATTTATCCTTCATTATTTAATTTGCTACTCTACTGTTCTACATTTAGACATTAATATAGGCACGTATATTTGACTCCTTCTGAAATCCAGCTTCTGCGGGCTTCACTTAGAAGACACATGCCTGCTTTCCCATTAAACAGCGATTTCTCACAAACGTTCAGACATTATTCATATATGACACTTTGTGCTGACTGTGTGGCAGGTGTGTATTTGCTGGATGCAAAGATCCAGTCAGTGAATTGTAATGGGATTTGATAGGGACAGGATTATTGGACTATATGAGAACTGCAACTTTTGGTGACTGCAAATCTCTCCGGTTGTTTTGCTTTTGTTTACTACTTTCCTCATTCTTCTGAATGCAGCTGAATTCTTGTTTGGTGTTTGTCAGGTAGAGGTATGGGAAGGAAGAGAGTTTGGCTAAGAAATAAACATGCTTAGATACTGATAGCATTTAGGAAGCCAAATGATGCAGCCAATATGATGCTACTGTAGAAAAGATTCCTTACCTGATTTGAGGAGATGCAAAGAGCAAGGAATTAGTTTTCCACGTTTCAACAAGATATAGAGCATAAACAAATAAAATGTCTATTCTATCATCTTTTCTGACCTTTTAGATTATTTATAAATATATCTAAAGCTAGTTGTTACCAGTTGATTTGCAAAACTTGGAACACAAACTCTTTTCTTGTTCATATAAACTAATTAAAGCAGTGATAATGGAAATACAAGCTTTTGCTATATTGCCTATTAATTACCTGAAAAATAAGTCCTAGGATCTTCTACCACAGAAAGTTCTTCAAGTCAGTGACTGACCATCTGACAGATGTACACCAAGGGAAAAAAAATAGCAATGAGAAAAAGCAGCTTTGGATCTTTGTTAGTCTGAAAATGTCTGAGCAGTAGCCAAAAAGCAACTTGTTTTTGAGTGCTGTTAGCAAATTTTGGCTCAGGAAGTCTCCTTAGGAACATATCGTATAAAAAAGATGGACTTCCAGAGTTCTGTTGGATCTGTCCTGTGCAGCTCACATGGATTTTCAGATACCGTCAGATACCTTTGAGAGATCTGAGGATTTTCTGTCTAAATGTTTTGGCTTCTTTTCCTCCTTATGGAAAATGTAGTGTTGCAATATCTATTTTTTTTATCTTTCCATAGGAGAAATCTCTTATATAGATTCCCTCTGTTTTCTCATCAGGAAAACAAACAAGAAAAGATACTTTCCAGTTGGCTGAATAAGAAACAAAATATTCTGGTTCGCTGAACTAATCTGGAATGTTTCATTTTAAGTCAGTATATACTGAAATGTGTATCCCTCTGCAGCTGTTTTGCTGTATGTCTCATAACCATGCTCTCTCTTGTGGAGTTGGGACTCTTTTCAAATGAAATGGGTGGTGCTTCATCAAAGACATGTGGTCTGGATGTTAAATACACCACTTCAGTTTGACCATATGAAAGTGTTCCAGTTGTGAAAATGCAGAAATTAAGTACTATTTCTGCACTGGATTTTTTCTAAATATTCTGTTCAACACAATAAATAAGAATTTCATCTTTTTCACCGTTTCATTGTTTCACTCTGATATGAGAGAATGGATTAAAATATTACAGTCTCAAACAGATGATCTCTTTTTTCATTTAGCTGAATTACTACTGAAGGCTCCAGTATGTGTGCTTTGGTCCTGAGTTTTCTTAAGAATCCTTTGGGTTTCCTTAAGGTTTCCATAATCAGAAGAAGATAGTAGCTCATATGGTTCTTACTCTAGGGACAGAGCCTGCTACCGCTGCAATGAGTGGGAGTTTCCTTTCTGTCTTCAATGAGAAAGGATCATCTTAAGTGAATATTTATGGATACAAAAGGGAAGCCACTGGGCATGTTTTTATCTCACAGGAATCCACATCCTGCTGTGTTGTTTTGCTTACAGATATTATAAATAAGCACTATATATATATATATATATATATATATATATAAAAGAACCTTTTTAAAGTAGAAGTACTTTTACTTGTAATTAGATTTGTTGGCCAATCTCTCTTAATATAGAGAGTAGACCAGTAAAAATCTGACTTGTCCTATGGTGATATACCTAGGCTTCAGAGAAGGCAGCGGAACAGAACTGGCAAGGCTGTGTTCTTTATGCGCATTGATGGCTTTTTTAATGTATAACATGTAGAATGTCCATCTGTCACAAGAAATACCTTCATGAACTGATGTATTGATTTTGCTTTTTGTTCAGAAAAGTTTCTTTGTAAGAAACAGTTTTAAGTGCCTGCTTAAGCACTTTATAATTTCTTTATCAAGACACTTGCAATTATTTTTGTCTGAGCCAGCAGCATTTGCCTTGAATAAATCATGTGAGATCCCTTGGGTTTTGTTTCAAACATTTTAGAACAGACATGACCAGAAGTTCATCAGGATGCTTACATGAAGTCCTTAAGCCTGAGCTTCCTAGTGTTGAAATGATACTGGATAGTAAAATAAATTTTAAAATAAAGAGGAAATATTTGTGCATTAAGAAAAATATTCATGTTTAACCATTCTATCTGTTCAGAGTAATCCTCTATTGTTACAGTGAAACAATTTCCTAGTTTTACAGAGATGGTTTTTTTTCCTTAGCTGGTCTCTGACTAATTACTATATAACGTACAGGTCTTTGCTTTCATTGAATCACATAACTCTGAAATTTACTGGTGCTTTTTGCTTGCATAAAGGAATAATACTGCCTAACTCAGCAGCACATCTTGTTTGGTGGTGACGAAGAACAGAGTAGATAAGAACTTCTGGACATCAAGTTTTTCAATGTGTAGCTGTTCCTAGTGAAAACTCCTCTTTAATTTACTTGATGTGCAGGAAAATATCTTTGCCTACATGCTTAATGAATTGTCCATAGCATTTCAAAAGTTCTTAATTTAGCTTCAAGTGGCTTTTGACAATAAACTTTGGTGCTTGTAAAGAGAATGCCATTGGCCCTACCGAAAAGTACAGTGGTTCATTCCAAGTTATGAAGATCATATTCATTAGTTTAGTTCAAAAACCATTAAACAAACAAAAAGATGTTATGCTGAAAAAAATAATACAGAAGAATTTCAGCATCATAAGAAAAGATTCATTTGTTTATTCTTAAAAATGGTTCCTAGTATCTACAAAAGAGAAATAACGAATATTTTTGGTCACTGATTATTACTAAGAATAAGCCAGTGTATCATGTGTCATGTATTATATGAAAGTACTAGGTATTGTTTTGTTCAAAATACAGTTGTTTGTATCCACATTCTATCGCACTTTTTTTTACTACACACTTCAAGTACTGTAATCTACTTTTTCATAAATTTATGTGCTTCTGGTGAGAGAGTGAATATTGTACATTTATCATTGTTATATGTTAATGAATAATATTTTTTGACACAAATCCTGCTCTCAAGTGTCAGGTTGAGAAACTAAGTACATGACTTCAGGGTTTGTTGTAGACCGATAGTTATTGATGGTCCCAAGCATGAAGCCTCACTAACAGACATTAACCTCTGTGTGAGTCTTTGGTCTGCGTATTCTGTTCTTTGGTTTTGACTGTGGATCTGCACTCACTGTGGAGCACTTGGGGGGTAAAAAGAAGATTGAAGTTTTTCCTATATGTATCTTGTTCTTCCAACTACAGAATTTCATTTTGATTTCCGTATATCAAAAGCAAAAATTCAGATGATAATAGACTCTCTTTGGTATTTAAAAAGTTGAAACCACATGGAAAAGTCCACTCAAAAAAAAAAAAAAAACAATGGCAGAACTGACTGTGGAAGCTGGGAGTTCTTGCACACAGTTCTTTTCTCTAACTGTCTTTACAGTTCTTCATTTCCACTTCATGTAACCTGTGTCAACAGTAAAACCTACAGTGACAGGAGGATTTGAACATCCAATGTTCCTTTATTTTCTGATAATTCCCAAGGAAGTATTTTTTGATATATTTATCACTTGTGTATTTGTGGACTTATTTGTCTGGTTTTTTTTAATTCCTTTAAGGGATGCAAATCTGAAGGTGTGCATGCTGTTACAACTAAATAATAACAGATCTACTCAATTTATTTCCCCTGTTCGTTCGTTCTTTTATTTGCTATTTTATCATGAATAGGGCTGTAAACTATTTAACTATTTGAGGGAAACATTTTGTCTCTCTGTTCTTAAGGTTTCCTGTATGTTTAAATTTCATGCCTGTTTTATGCAAAAGATTAGATTTAACGTTAATGATGCTTCTGGTGCCATGAAGACTTTAAAACAAATGGGTAATCCTTGCTTTTTTGCTTGCCACCAGCTCCAGTGTATCTGGGATTGTATCTTTTGAACCTTCGAATAAGGATAAATTTGAAGTAAATTCTTAGCTGCTGTCTTCTGGACGAGAATACATTTAAAATCTGTGTTTTTTTAACTGATTGTTTTGTGGCTGTCTGTGGCATCATCACATTAGAAGGCAGTGCATTGGCAGACATCCATTAATAGTTCTTTTCTATTTATTCACTTACCTATTTTACTTATTTTAGATAACTATTGATCATGTGTGGTATGACAGTGGAATTCTGTGACTGATTGACTTTGAGGCATGTTGTGGAAAAGTGTTTTCTTTAATGGCTTTTACTAGTTTAACACCTCTTTTCATTCTCTGCCCCTGCCTTTATATGTACGTATGTCCAGTATTTCGTCTCCTGAAAATACATCAGGGTGAGAAACTTTAAATTTTCTGTAGCTATGTTTAATTTCTTTTTTCCAAATATGGAAGTATTTTTGTACACGTGGAGCTGTGTATTTAAGCGAGATGTATTTTTTATCATTTTTTTTATGAGTGCCTGAAAATGATCTGTATTTTGTTTATTCATATGTCTCTTCTGAGCTTCTTCACCATGCTGCCTGTTTAGCAGATCCTTGGTTCTCTAAAGAAATATTTGTTAGTTTTGAAAAAAATCACAGCTTTGAAAGAACACTTTATCAAGTCTACTGGTAGTGAGTATCTCAAAAACTGTAATGTATCCTCTGGAAATATCAGATCACATAATAGTAGATCAGTAATAGATGTAGAGTAAAGCTGACAGCATTATTGTGAGAACTGTAGGAGGAAGCTGAGATACTCTGGAAGTAGAGAAACAAGATAAGGGAAAGACAATAGTACCATGACAGAGGTGCTCTGAGAGCAGAAAAGAGCAGAAATTATTGTGGGAGGTTCAAAGAGGTGCTGGAGGTATCCAGGACAGAAGCAAAGCAGAGCACTAGAGGCTATAGAAGGTGCTGTGAGCCGTGATATGATGTAAGATATAAGTAGGAGACTGAGGCACTGAGCTAGGAGTACCTATCAATGCACACAGGGAATTAAGCTTCTTTCATTCTGGTGCTCACAGAATAATTAATAACTGTTTAATTTCTTAACAGAAATATGTAGTATTGAGTCTTGGTTGTGGATCATTCCAGGTGATAAGCATTCCACAGGAAGTGCTCAGTATGTTCTTTCAAAACAGAGGAACATAAATGATGAAAGCTCGGTAAGATGGCAGTAGTAACATGCCTATCTTTGTTGAAGGTCTAAAATCCCACTACGCTTTTTTTTTATTATGGACTCTATTTTAAATTCAAGACAAGATGATAAGAGTTAAAAACTAATTAATTTACTGTCTTGCAGTCACAGGGACATAGAACTTCAAGTTGGGGGAAAGCCTTACTAGTCACTTAAACTGGGCTGTTTCAGTCTCTTCTGTAATTACATTTGCTTCTAAATTTTCTCACAGAATTATTTATTGCATTGATTATGTATTCAGTCTGGTTTTAAACACACTGAAACATGGTCTCTGGTACTCTGGCAAGCCTATTGAAATATCTCTGCATTCTTGATAAGCCTCTAACTCACTCAAGCCAAATTAAATAAAGCTCATTAGTTCAAACTCCAGAAGACAGAAGGCTAAAGAGAAGACTCTTCTAAACCTAAATATGCAAATCTTCAGCTTCTAAATATAAAGAAATGTATATGGTATGTCAAAGACCCTCATTTTTCTTTAGTATAATTTGCCTCTTATGAAACTTATCCAGCTTTAAGTATTTGGACTGAGTCTTTTCAGAAAAGGTCTGCAGTTATTTTCAGAACAGAATTAACTGTCATGAACTTCATAAAGATTGTCTAAGCAACTGGTGTGAGTATTGAAAACTGCTGAGTGAGCTTCTTGTTATTGGATTGGAATTATTTCATGTATTCTCCTGCTTTTGTGTATCAAGAACGATTTCTTTCCAAGCATTGTCATCTTCAGTGAAAAGCACTACATGTTTACCTTTATTTGCTCATGTCAAGCAGTTTTCAAGTTGCTGTGAGGCAAAACTTATCCAAGAAGTGGAACTTGAGATTCCGTTCTGCAAATCATTATTACCATTCCACAGCAGCAAAACGCTATCTTTTAATTCTTTTGTAGCATTGGAGAACTGCTTTTTTGGTGAACTGAATTCCTGAGACTAATATTGCAGCTGACCAGTAACACCAGGAGCAGCAGCCTCAACTTTTTCCGATTTGATGGGATGCTTTTGGGTAGTTTACATGTCTTTGAATGGGCACTACCCTTTTCTTCATAGAACCTTAGAAACAGAAATGGAAAGCCATAGGGCTGTAACCTTATAAAAGGGGGGGGGGGTGCCTATCTATGTTAAAAATAAGACCCATGTAATAATGTTCATTTTCTTATATCCTGTTTCTATAATTATATCAGACCAAAACATCTCTTACTGAAATCAGCTTAACACCCACACACATACCCAAACAAAATCCTTGGATTTTCATTTCTAAGGAACAAAAGATTTAAATCTTTGACACAGGATTGGTTTTAACTATACAGTGCTATAAGCATCCTGTATGTAATTTGGGTAATTGGCGATTGAAAAAAAAAAAAAAAAAAAAGCTACCTACCAATTTTTGGGTAGTGGAGCCATTTTACAGTCAGTTCTACTCTATTTTCTTTTCCTACTTCAGCTTTTTTTGACAGACTAATCACTATTTGGCTTTATAGCTATGGAGCATCAATTGAAACCCGGATAATGTTGTTACCAGTGTTTTCTTTTTACCTGTTTTCTGACTCTTGTGAGTGGGAGAAGGAGGGGGGGAAAAAAAAAGGAAAAAAGGAAGATAACTGAATTTGTTGAGTTACTGATTTCATACTTTTTTTTAGTCTTCATCTTTTCCCATTCATATTTCCATGAGTATTTATAATGATGTCTTGCATTATTCTTGATTTAAAAATTATGTATTCCAGTTTAAGGGGGACATTCACAGCCTCGCTAAGCAACCTGTTCCAATGTCTCACCACCCTCACAGTAAAGAATTTCTTCCTGATATCTACTCGAAATCTACCCTTTTCCAATTTAAGACCATTTCCCTTTGTCCTGCTGCTACCTGCCCTTATGAAAAGTTCCTCCCCAGCTTTCCTGTAGGCCCCTTTCAGATACTGCAAGGCTGCTAGAATGTCTCCTCAGATCCTTTGCTTCTCCAGGCTGAAGAGCCCCAGCTCTCTCAACCTGTCCTCATAGGGGAGGTGCTCCAGCCCTCTGATCATCTTTGTGGCCTTCCTCTGGACCTGCTCCAACTCCATGTCCTCCTTGTGTTGAGGGCTCCAGAATTGGACACAGTACTTCAGGTGGGGTCTCACAAGAGCGGAGTAGAGGGACAGAATCACCTCCCTTGACCTGCTGGTCACGCTTCTCTTGATGCAACCCACTTGCATGTGGTTGGCTTTCTGGGCTGAAAGTGCACATTGCCTGTTCATGTTGAATCTTTCATCAACCAGCACTCCCAAATCCTTCTTCTCAGGGCTGCTCTCAAGCCATTCTCTGCCCAACCTGTATCTGTGCTTGAGATTGCCCTGACTCAGATGCAGGACCTTGCACTTGGCCATGTTGAACTTCATGAGGTTGGCATGTGCCCACCTCTCAAGACTGTCCAGGTCCCTCTGGATAGCATCCCTTTCCTCTAGCGTGTTGACTGCACCACTCAGCTTGGTATGGTCTGCAAACTTGCTGAGGGTGCACTCAATCCCACCGTCCATGTTGCCTACAAAGATATTAAATAACACCAGACCCAGCACAAATCCCAGAGGAATGCCATTTGTCACCGGTCTCCACTTGGACACTGAGCCATTGACCACAACTCTCTGAGTGCAACCATCCAGCAAATTCCTTATCCAGTGAGTGGTCCATCTATCAAATCAATTTTTCTCCAGTTTGGTGACCAGGATGTCATGCGGGACAGTGTCAAACACTTTGCACAAGTCCAGGTAGATTATGTCAGTTGTTCTTCCTTTATCCACTGATGCTGTAACTCCATCATAAAAGGCCACCAAGTTTGTCAGGCATGAGTTGCCCTTGGTGAAGCCATGCTGGTTACCACCCACCACCTCTTCTTTATTTTCCATGTGCCTTAGTAAGGCCTTCAGGAGGATCTGCTCCATGATCTTCCAGGCACAGAAGTGAGACTGACTGGCCTGTAGTTCCCTGGATTATCTTTTTTTTTCCTTTATTGAAAATGGGGTTATCATATTTTAGAACCTAAAACATTACTTCTTTAATAATGCCTCTGCTATAGGTTCAGTAGTATGAAAAGATGGCAATACTCCAGCCTTTATCTTACTGTCTAAAACTGCGTAACGATACCTGCAATAAGCGAGAGAATACCTTGCCAGACAACTGATATTTGCTACTGTACTGTCCTGGCGAATACTACATAGATCTAAAGTTTGTCTAAATGTTTCTTGTACCTTCATGGAGTCCAGCAAATGAAGCATCCAAACCAAAGGATTTTAATTTTTCTTATCAGCTGCACTGTCCTTAATTTTAGGGGAATACCAGTATTCATTTACTTTGGTGTGAGAAAGAAATGTGATTGCCTGTGAGTAATATGAAGTTATAAAAAACTGAAATTACAAAAATTACAGAAGATTCACACATCTAGAGTACACGAGTCCTTTTCAACTCAGATTCACAAAGAATCCTGATAATAGTGACAGACACTATGGCTTTATCGTGTTTTAGCCAGCTTCCATATTCAGGTATTTCATCCTTCTATCAAATCGTGTATTCATGTATGCAAGATCATGATGTCATTGTTCTTACATGTCTTTAAAACTTTTAAGTACAATATTACACTACTACGTAATTATGTTAGTATATTATGCTATTATAAAACTTGTAGATACAATAATAAAAAAATCAAAATCTCACAACTATTCCTATGCATGGAGGCAGCTGTACCAAAGAGCTTTGTGACCTTGATTCCTCCACTGAAAAAAAACTGTTAGTGACAGCTATTTATCAATACTATTCGAGTCATTGCAACAGGCATCAATTAGAGATCAATGCTTCACTCTCCTCAGTATTATACACATAAAATAAAGGCTGTCCTTGCCTAATTTTTCTTCCTGTTTTTCCATCTGATGTTGATGATTTGAAGGGGATTTCTTTTCCTTTTTGTTTAAAATTACATATAATCAACATCTTTCATGGTGGCAGGGATTCTGTATTTTGATTCACGTAAACAGATCCTTACTTCCGTGAATTCAGTAAAGTTCCATATAGGGAAAAGAATGGAATTAAAAGTTCAAGGCTTATGTGAGTGTCATCACCAAATTGTGGCACACAGTGCAGCTGAGGTGACATGAAAAAAAACCTAGTTTAGCTGAGATAGGAAGATCCTGAATGATCTTTTCCTACCACTCTAACTTCAGCTTCTCTCTTCTGACTGTGTGCATCTGTTGTTTTGGTGTTTTTTTTTTTCCATTGTACTAGTTGCTGTGTTAGTAAAGCTCAAGGCAAGCTTCAGTCTGAGTCCTGCCTGTTGGAGCTGGATAATTACTTCAAGAACTGGACATCAAATTCTGTTTTTCTTCCAGGTAACTGTAAAGTTGGTTTAATTGGTACTTGATTACTTCTCTATAATTAAAAGCTTTCCTGAAGGAAGCTGGCATTTAAAATGTGCGTGATATCAATAGTAGAGATCATTTTCCTATGGTGGCAGAAAGAAGGGGCAATACTGTCTGATCTCATGGGTGAGCATTCAAGGTGAATAAATAAATGTCTATACGAGATTTTGAATATGAAAAGAGGAGGACATATTAGTAGAATGAGAATAAGCCAAAGCCAGACACAATGCATGATAGTATTGCATATGTGCATATACTGTTATTACTTAAAGTAATACTTTATGTGACAGATAAAATATCACAGTCACCAAAATCTCAGCTCCGTAAAGAAAAAAAAGAGGTTTCAGATACAAGAGTATGACTCAGAATCCAGTTTTCCCCTTGAAGGTCCTTTCTGATGTCTAGAGGTTCTACAAAAAACAACAGGGGAACAGACTTTATAGGTGAAGAAGCAAAATTGCTGTCAAAAGCTAATGTAAACAAATTTAAAATATGGAGTAAAAATGTGTTTTGCCATTCTGTGTGACTCATTGATGTGTTACATTTAGTATTGTCAAGCATATGGGCTTAAGACAATGTGGTTATGGTCCAGCTGATGCTCTTTCTTTGATTCCACAATACACTTGAAATCTGCTCAGCTCTGTATCATTCACTGAGATAAAATATTATAGCAAAGGAATTGAATCTACATCATTTACTGTTAAAGACAGTAAGAGTGATGTGATCAAACTTCTTTCCTCTTTTCCAGTTCATCTCCTTTGTTGTGTACACTTAATGAAAGTAAAAAGTAGTTTGCAGGTAGTATAGTGCAATATGATTTTTACTGTATCTCTCTGGGCCACTAAGTATCATGAGAGTGATGCTATACAAATTTTTCACGTCAGTCCACCCCCTGGTATAGCTTCAGTGTGAAAAATGGAGGCAGACTGATTTAATAGAAAGGGAAGCAAGCAGCAGGAACAAAAATTAGGTATGTGTAAAAGAATGTGCACAACTTGGGAGAACAGTCTCTTTTCCCTGAACTTTTTTCTTTTCCCTGAGGTTCTCTGGATCATCCGTTTCTTAGGAAGTCACAGCTGTCTGAGTTTAGTGATTGAAACTGGATGTTTAGGGATTTCTGAAAAGCTGACTTAAGTCTGACAAACAAATAGTATTTATAGGATGATGAGGGCAGCTCTTTATACAGATCTTGGTTTACTGACAAATAATGCTAATAGGTGTTTTTCAGTCTCCTCAATAGCTAATATATGATAAAGGCAGGAGCAATAAAAGAGCATTAGTTATTATTTAATTCGAAAGTAAACATTTTTAATACCAGTCCAGAGTAACTGCTGCATTTCAACTCAGAGGTGGCTGCAGTGCAGTGGCAAATATGTAAGTTCTGGTTATGAAGTTTCAAGAAGAAGAAATGCTGTTCAAAAACCTTGCTTTCAAAAGTATTTATTCAGGAAGCGGGGGAAAAAAAAAAGGAAATAGTAAACAGCAAATAGTCAATAGATTTATTTTTTTTACGGAGCTAGAATAGTCTAGCCATTCCAAAAATGCTTCTCTAGTTTTTTGATAATTGGAATAGTAGGTACATCACCAGTGAGCTCAAATGCATTGCTTCATACTGATTATTAAGGATAAAAAAAACGTTTTTTCTGAGTCAAGGTTTATATAGAAGGGAGTTTACAACATAATGTATTTATTGAGTTATCCCTAATATACTGTAAGGCTTAAAGGAGGCTTTGTAATCAAGCCTGATGACTTAGTTGAAATCCTAAAATGAACATACAAGAGAAGAGTTCAAAGGGTTTAAAATTAAATAGGAAAGCTCTTAACCTGAACTTTATGATTAAGTGTTCTTCCTGCAAGTAATTTACTGTGATAGAAAAGAGAACATTGTGTCCTTACATGCCTGATGTAAATTTGGGTCTAAAACATGAAATGTCCCTCATAATGAAGTCTGGGTTTGGGTGTGTCAGATGTGTGTGTGGCTTTATTTGAAATTAGCTCCATGGCTGAATATGACAGAAAAAGAACTTCCTGAAGTTTCTTCTCATGCCATAGCAGAGAATGTCACAAATGAGTGACTCACCAGCTGAACTCTATTTTCAGTTTGTGCTGTGTTTGGTCATCCTTCTTCTGTGTGGGAAGGATGGCATGCCTGGTCTCCAAACCCCTATTTTATGTGCTGTATCTGAAATGTGTCCAGATGCAAAGGTGAGGCAACAGTGAAGAGGTACCTCTTCCTCTTATCTGTTCACTGCACGTATTTGAACCTATGTTAGAATGCCAGAAAACTTACAGTGCAGTTTTGTTGCATGTGTGCTCTCCCAAATATATTCTTCACAACAGAGACAGCAAGATTCTTCCCTTTCAGTGCAATCCAACAATGTACTGTACAGAATTGAGGACCTTCAACTTTTCATCACCTGTGACAG
Organism: Pavo muticus; assembly: GCA_016647715.1. Classification (NCBI taxonomy): domain Eukaryota; kingdom Metazoa; phylum Chordata; class Aves; order Galliformes; family Phasianidae; genus Pavo; species Pavo muticus. Next base: position 110,127 of record JACDJE010000342.1, read on the forward strand.
TTTGTATTCTGCCTTTTTTATTATTTATTAAAAAAAGGTGGGATATTTATGTCATTTCAAGTAGAAGCATCCTCCTTCTAATATAAATAACTATATACTCATATACAGAAAAGACAGCTGGTAATATTTCTGATAAAAAGATGATTTTTTTCAGGGAAAATAATTATTTCATGACCCTTCAGAGTAAGTGGGGGAAAAAACATCCAAAATGTCATTGCAGTGTGGATTTTACAGACTACATTTGCTCCAGTATCGACGTTGACCATGATACAAAAGTAACTGAATTACATGGACTGAAACCTGAGACAGAATCTCTGTCTTTAGCCTAACTTTATTTAGCCAGTTGCATATCCTGACCAGAGCAATCGTCGCATGTGATCTGGATTTGAGTATGTGCATCCACATACTCTGATGCTTACATTTTATTATTTCAACAGACGATCAGTCAGGTCTGCTTCAAATAATGCTGTGAAGCCAGCAACTGCAAAGGTTCTCAGGTGAGAATGAGACCATGGATTCCCCACAGGCCACTACTCTCAGTGCAGTACTACAGAGTGTGAAGAACAAGCTCCCTTATGTAGTCAGTACTTGCTGGTGATAAAACAGCATTTCTCCTCAAATAATCTAAGTTAGAATTAAGTGAATTAGTGCAACAGAAGCAAATCTGCAGGCAATTTGAATGTGAAATAGGTAAGAATATTTCCATTTTATGACAGTTTATGATCTATTGCTCTCAATCAGCTCACTCCTTTTATTCCTTCTTTTTTCTTCCTCTTATTGTCATACAAGTTGGTTGAGTATTTTACCATTCTATATTCTGCTATTTATCCAACTACATTGCTTGGCTTCTTTGCAGACTAGAAGCTGAACTTCCTCTCTGAATGTTGAAAAGATGAATTGTTTTTGTGCATTGAGATTGAGTAATTTAGGGGTTTCCATATTACATATTATACTGTTTTTCTGTTCCTTCTTTCAGGCACCGGTTGTTATCATAATAATATTTATTCTATTTGGCAAAAAGTATAGTAGCGCAAACAGGCAGATGTATTTCATATCTCTGTCTTCTTCATCTAACTGCTTTATATCTTTCATATATTTTGTATGCTTAACATAAAGTGCACCCTTCATTCTTTGTTCTCAAGTCCCTCTCTCCCTGCTGAGATATGATCCAGTTCATGTATACACTTACTTCCACCAGATGTATTTTTTAACTAGTGTCATGATAGATAGCGGGACAGTTTGTAATGGGATGATCTTTCTGGCTCACTTCATTATTTTCTGTTCTTTGATGACCATTTTGAGGCGCATTTCTTCCTCTCTGCTCACAAACTCATTATTTCTTCATACCTAGATGCTGTCCTGTGTGCTAAATCACTTCCTCTCAGCGGTAAATTTGTTAGACACAGATGCAGTCACTTATGATATTTCTTAAATTCCATTGAATATTGCATTTCTGACAAATGCTACATGTTAACTCCAAGTCATGATGTAGTGCTAGTCATCTTTATGTATTCATACTAAAAATAGTCAACTCCAAAGCCAGCTACCTCTCTGCCAGTGCAAGCCAGCTCTATGACTGTCAAAGTGTGACTAACTCACAGTGCAAACATTCTCCAGAATACCTCAGCTTAGTCAGCTCTGCTAGGATGTTTCCTCTACTCTCTGGATGATTAATGTGCTAACCATTGTCTTAAACATTAGTTTGTATTGGCAGTAGTAATGAGAAACATTTAATGCAAAAATTTTCTCCAAATTTAAAATATGCTCTTTAACAAGTTAAAGGAGATATCATTATCATCTGTGTTGTCTCATGTTCCAGTTTTGCTGAAGCACGTGAGGTCAAAGCATGTCCTAAGGCAACTTACACCCCTGCTACAACCTAAGAACTGAGCATTGGCCAGCAGCTAGCAACTTCTGATTGTTGCATGTCCAAGGCCATGACTGGATCACCCTGTCACTTTGAAACTAATGGAGTCTTTAACAGCCTTGAGGTATGGGTTGCTAATTATCATCACTTTGCACTTGCCTCACAGAAGACAAGAAAAAGATTGTTTGACAATAACTACACTGACTAATAACCAAAAATTTTAAATTGGGTAGGGAAATGCATAAAGTTGTTTCATGGCTACTTCTAGGTAAAAGGAGTTTTAATAATATAATCAGAGAGGGGTGGTGCTAACTTGTAAAATAGACAAACTTATAAAACAAAAGGAGATCTGTCAGATTTTAGCAGGCATCAGAGAAAGGATAAATTGACAGAAAATTTGAATATTTGTCAAAAGAAACTGAGAATTTTCCTGGGAGTTGAAAAGACTGTTGCAATAGATTTTTCTGTTCTGGACTGACACAGATCTCTGCAATGGCAAATAATGGTTTCAGTAGTAAGAAAAAATAAATTTTCATTTATATTATATATACATATCTGTATACATATGTATATACACACATGATTGTGTGTAAAATATCTCCTATAAATACACATATAGAGTTCATCTCTACATCAATACAGATATATATGTATATATATATAGATGCGAAAATATAGAGAAATTCATGTACATCAAAGAAAATATATGGGACAAAAACGCCACAATATCTGAGGTCCTTGTAAACATTAGGGAAAACATTTTTAATGAGTGAAATGAATTCGTATAGTTTTCTCCAACTCTTATCTATGGCAAACTGCATCTGAAGTCTTAGCTCTGAGTCGGCTACCATAGGTCACTATTTATTAAAACATATTGTTAGAGTCCAAGCTAGCAGATGTTAAACTAAACTGATTAATCAGAAAGATTAAGAAAATGCCAGATTGAGCTTCTGTCCAGGAACCTGACAGACCTGAAGTGCTATCTGTAGGATTAGAGCCATAAATACCTAAAAATAATGAGTTTGCAGGAAACAGATGAAAAGCTATCCTACGCATAGGTTTATTTTGATGAAGGTGATTAGAAAAATGTCAGTGCAAAGAGAGTGCTGATATTTCAAACCTCACATTTAGAGTTAAGCATGTGTTTACATTATATTACTATTTGAAATGAAGACTTAAATGCTCACTGAATCTTGAACATTGTTCTTCAAAAATTTGAACGAATAGAGAAGATGAGAAATTGTTGTTAGGTCATTTCTTTAGTGCCACTGCTTCTAAAAATAGATTTCTCCACAAGGATCTGAGAATGAACAATTACTGCTTTTACTGCATCTTCAAAGTAATTATTTTTTTACTGTTACTATGTGTACTTTTTGTCAAGGACACACCACTGTTGACTAGTTTCCTGACTGCAGTTGATACAACAGAGACCTAGAACAATACTTGCATGACAAACAAAAATAACACTGAGGAGCTGATAAACTACTGGCTTTTACCTCACTGATGGCCCAAAATGTCTAATGGGTTATACTCTGGCTTCTGTTCAAGCCCCCTGCTTGTGGTCCTGATGTCAGGGAATGTTCTTCTATGTATATACTGACAAAGATAGATACATAAGCAAATATATAGATATAGACATATGAAATATATAGATATATATGTATGAAATCTATTTTTAGTTACCTAAACAGAAATCATTTCAAAAAGGAGAAAAATGTCCCTCAACTGGTGTGTATGATGCAGTTTTAAAGTAGTATACTCCAGAGGATCAAATTGTACAGGCAGCAGAAAGAGGTGAAGCAAGCAGCCAAGGATTTTGAATAAATACTACAGCTGTGAGAAATGAGTTGCAGAAATAAAAGGAGGAGGAATCAGCTAGAGAGTTTTGAGGGTAATAACCATATTAAATCTACAGGAAACACTTAGAGCAAAATTGAGTCTGATTTATACTGTAAATAACTCCACTGACTTCACTGAAGTTCCATAGGATATCAAATATATAATCTCAGAAACTGGTTACTCTATGATGGCTATGAATAAGGAAAGGGAGTTCTGCAGAAATACCACTGCTTATGCCTTACCATTTTTATATTCCACTTTTTTAGAGAACTTGGAAATTGATGGTCTCAGAGTGGTAGCTAGAGCCAGTGGTATTGCAAGCATGTGTTGCTCAACTCCCCAGCTCCCAGAGCTCTGGTGTTCTAACTTCTTCCACAGCTCCTCTGCTGCTCTAGTTTTGGATTGTTCTTGAAGGGTTCTGGGCTGTTAATACTGTGATGAACTGGCTATTATTCATACAGATGTAGAACACTCACTAGAAATAAATCTCAAGACTGAATTCAGCTTAGGTATGCTGACCTTCTTTTGCCTGAGCCTTTCTCTAAGGAGATATGTTTTCCAGACATATATGCATTTAAGGTGAAAAAGAGAATGGGCTGAGCCACCCAAGAGTCATTTTTCACCTGGGGATTCTCTGCTTCTGCAGTTCTGTTTTATGCTCCCTTCCTTGTTAACTTCACTGCTTTGGATCTCTCAAACTATTTGTCCTATTGTCAGAGAGGGTTTTGTTGCCTTTGTCATCCCAATATATGTTAGAGAATGGCTGCATTAGTATTACTTCATTCAGAATCTTACTTTCTCTCTGTCAAGAATAGAATGCACCTCTCTCTTCAGTCAAAAAGCAAAGAGAAACAAATAGTAATTCTGATTAGCATGGAAAGCATGTTTTATTTAAGATATTTTCTGACTGAAAAGATACACACAGCAGTAATTGTGACTTCCTACAGCAAGCTTAAATGTCTCTGTGCCTGAGCCATCTATCTGAAGTGGTGCTTTAAAGTTTTAATTATTTTAATTATTTCCTATGAATCTTCTACAGTTTTTCATAGCTGTAATAAAGACTGGAGATGGAAATCTGACATAATCCCAAAGAAGGAGGCTTAGCATTTAGAAAGAGCAACAGCTGCATAGGATTATTTTCAGGTGTGCTCTTGCCTGATTCTTAAACCAAACAGTTGGAATCTGTGCCAAAACCCTCCATTCTTGTTCAAGGGATAGTTTGGTGCAGATTCATCACAATCCTGAAGTTCTTAGTGACATTTGCTTTTTGCATACAACTTAAGCCAAGTCCAACTCTCCAAAATAGCTTAACTGAATATAATTCAGGAAAGACTGTATAGAAATAATGTTTTGCCTATTTTCAGCTTGTGTCTTAAAGGTGAGGAAACATTGCACAGTTCATTGGAAAGCAGAAGTCTTCTAAATAATATTCTACCTTAAACCAGATAACCCTAGAAAGTTCCTGAATTGAGAAATTCAAGGTTACTTCAGCCTTATTCTATATAAAGCTTCAAAGCTCCAGGCAGGTTTATGGATGCATTTCACCAAAATTTAGTATGCTAAAAGCTTGTTTAAAAATATATATCTGTCATTGTTAAGAAGGAATTAATCACTGAGACAATAAAGACATAGTAATTGAAATATATCCTAATCTTCTTGGATACTGTAAGGCTCTTGTTATTTGCATTGAGACAAGACTATAAAAATTAAATATTGGGTTGGATAGCAGGGTTGGGGTAGAAATGCAATGAGAGATGTCTTGTTGGTGAAAGGTACAAGAAACAAAACACACTACCACTACACATTGAAAAGTCATACCTTCTACTGCTGTCTACTGTCCAAATATTGCTTTTGCTAATTCCCTTGAATTTCCATAAACTTCAATGTCTACAGAATAGCAGAAACTGTAAGGCATGTACATATCTAGGATGGCTGAGTAATTTTAGTGGTCTGGGTATTTTAGGCCAAAATCCACTATTAAATCTGAGAAAGGCTTAATAATATAATTTTATTATTGATACATGCTGTTGTTGTATTTACCACTTGCTGAATATGATGTTCATGAATAATGCTACTTGTAAAAATCCTCTTATCTGTTAATCTGGTTTTAAAACACAGGCAGTAAACAGTGAGAGCAGTGGGAATGGGGCAGTGCTTGAAGGCAGACTCTACTGTTAATATCATGCAGTCAGGTTTAGCTGTTATTATTTACAGCAGGCATGTCCATCCTGTGGCCTATGGGCTGCATGCAGCCCTGGGCAGCTGGTATTGTCAACCAATAAGATCTTAAATTTTTGGCATCATTATGTGATTTTTAGTGATACACACAATCGACTCATGAAAAGTATGTTGGATTCAGGCTGTATATGCAACAACAGAACTCTGTGAAGGGGAGGGCACAGTGCAGTGCGAACTCTGCCTCTGGTGCCCACCACACATGCTCAGTCAAATTGAAACATGCATGCGTTGTGCATTACATGGGCTTGTGCTACTTGGCAAACAAAACACAATGATTGCCAATAATATTATTTCAACTCGCCTACATGTATGTGCCTGTGATGACACATTTTTTGTCAAAAAGTAGACATGTAAGTTTTCTTATTTAATTATTACTCTCCAGCTTGAGTTATTTTGTGAAATAATTTCAGAAGTTAACACGTTTACTGTGGAAGAAATCCAGGGTACTCAAGCTGCACTGAAAATTTTTGTAATTTTCAACATCTCAAAAAGCTCACGAAAAATATAAAATAAATTGCAATATGTTTTTAACTCGTTTTGTTATATGTATTTAGTGTTTCTGCTAGTTCCAGAAGTTCCTTTAAAACTGTGGATGCTAATTATAGGGATATCATTTACTTTTCTGAAGCAGTGTGTCTAAGCCAGGATAAAATGCTAAAAAGATTTTATGATTTGCAAAATGAAATCATGCCATTTATGGAATCAGAAATAAATTTGTGCCAGAACTTGAAGATGAAAAATGGCTCACAGATTCAGCATTTGTTATGGATTTGACCGCTTATTTAAATGAGTTAAACATGCACCTTTAAGGTGAAAATCAACTTACTTGTGCTGTGTTTCAGCTTATCTGTGAATTAGTTTTCACAAAACCAAACTTTTATCTTTTGTTGTCCTCTTTTTATGTTTTAACAACAACTTTTTTCTAGTAAGTTTTGCTACTTATATACATTAACCATATGTACATTAACCATTATATATTATATGTAGCTCAAGACAATTCCTCTTCACTCAGTGTTGCCTAACCAAGCCAAGAGGTTGGATGTGATTTAAATCACAAAGTTTAACCAGTCTGTGCAGGAGATAGTCTCTGCTTGTAGTACATTTAGCACTGAAGTTGAACCAAAGTCGTGTAATAATGTATTGACTTTTGCATGCAGTTTCTTCAGAATGAGAATTAACTCCATGTGTGATACATTGGTCATGGCCATAAATACTGTGAATCCAAAGTGTTTGGTACTTGGGCAAAGGATTAGAAGAAAGAACAAATTAAAATAGAGGAAAGGATAGTGCAAGAAGTGTTTTCTACTTATCACATATGTTTAGCAAAGATGAAATCTGAATAAAACAGTAAAAACATGAGTTGGAAAGAATGTTTCCTCACTTGAGCTATTTATTTTCTGCAGTAAACTGCTAAAAGGCAATATTGGTAGTATTAGCCTCCTAGGAAGTAGGAAGGAAAAAGCAATTGTAAAGTTAATTGTTTAGGTGGGAAGATCTTTTCAAGATGAACCAGCAATCCAAAAGGTTTATCATAAATATCAAATATCCTTGCAAAATGCTTGATTGCAGTGACCTAGAATCAAGAAATCAAGGTGTAATCTGTAGGAGAAGTGAATATGCAGGACTTTCAGGTGCTTGCTTAGATGAATAAATGCAGAAATACAAGATCATCTTTAACTACAGGTGTATTTGCACAGCATTCCATCTTGTCTTCAGCCATTCTAGTTTGTTGAAATCTCTCTGCAAGACCTCTCCATATTTGAGGGAGTCAACAGCTCTTCTCAGTTTAGTGTACTTTCAAATCCTTTATCCAAGTAACTGATTTAAAAAAAATAAAGCATTAAAGGGAACTGGCCCTAAAATGAAGCCCTGCAGAATCTCAGTTGTGACTGGCTGCCACCAAATGGGATGTAACCTTCTTTACTGTAATGCTTTGAGCCCAACCTGTCAGCCAATACAAATTGCCACTATCTGACTGGGAGGAAGGAAAGAAGAAAGAGCCTGTATTGGACATGTAAAAGCAAGTTAGAAGAGCTTTATTTTTTTTTTAAAGCAATAAATATAGGTTTTCCTTTGCTATTCTTCTTTATATTGCCATTTAAAATATTTTCTGCATAGTTATTATTAAATAATATATAGATTTATACACTGAGAAAGTTTAAAGTCCACATATGGGAATATGTTCATGGACCTCACAAAAAGGAGCAGATCTTACTCTCGCATCTGGCAGTCATTTGTTCATCATGGAGTTCTGCATCTTAAAGTATTGCATAATAAATATGCAGGGCCAAAATCATTCTGGGTGTAACAGTACTGACGTCAATTCCCTTACACCACGAATGAATTTTTTTGTGTGGAATGCAAACTGTTTTCATGACAGGGAAACAATTCAGTATGGATGCATCTTCTTATTTTCCTTTAACAGCTGGCAGCTGGTAGACATTGGTGTACTGGCCAAGTGCAATAAATGAGATGGACAATGAAAAAGAACAATTACAAAGAAAAATGAAGGTTGCTCAGATAAGAATGAGTCTGTATGATTTTTCCTGCTTGCAAAGAGAAGGAGAATAGGGGGAGATGGTGAAGAGAAGTGATCATTTTTAGGAAGCAATTATAAAGTCATATTTTTCACAACAAACAGACGCAGATAATTGTTACCCATTGTGGCCACTTCCAGGCTAATTTTCTTCTCAGTGTGGTCATAGAATCATAGAATTGCTTGGTTTGGAAAAGACCTTAAAGATCATTAAGTCCAACCACAACCTAACCATACTACCCTAACTCTAACAACACACAGCTAAAAGCCACAGCTAATGCTTCACAGTGTTAATATCTTCATTAATGATCCAGATGAAGGGTCAGAGGATACCCTCAGAAATTTCACAGATAATACAGCATGGGGAGGAACAATCAACACAACAGGTGGTTGTGCTGCCATTAAGAGAGATCTCCACAGGCTGATAGGAATCTTATAAAGTTCCACAAAGTGAAGTACAAACTCCTGCACCTGGAGAGAAATAACCCTGTAAACCAGTGCAAGCTGGGGGCAACTGGCTAGAAAGCAGTTTCACAAAAAATTAATTGTACATACTGGCAGACAACAAGTTGAATAAAAGCCAGCAATGTGGGTTTGTAGCAAAGGAGTCCAAAACAACATCCTTGGTATACAGTAGGAAGATCATTGCCAACAGACTGTGAAAGATGAACTTTTCCCTCTACTAAGTATTGGAAAGACCATATTTGGAGTATTAGGCCCAAGTACAAGAGACATGGACTTAGTGGATTGAGTCTGGCAAGGGGCTGTGATAATGATTCAGTGACTGGAACATCTGCTGTGCAAGGAGGGTGTGAGAGAACTGGGATTTTTCAGCCTAGAGAGGAGTAAGGTCAGAGTGAAATGAGACTCTTTGCAGTCTTTCTCAGTGAATAAACAATGGTCAAAAATTGAAATACAGGAAATTCCATTTACACATAAGAAAAACCTTTCTACCATGGAGTGAGTTACCCAGAGGGGTCATGGTGTATCCATCTTGGAGATATTCAAAAGTCAATTGACAAAGCCCTGAGCAACCTGCTGTAGCTGGCTCTGCTTGAGCAGGGGGCTGGACCAGATGATGCCTAGAGGTCCCTGCCAATATCAGCCATTCTGGATTCTACAAAATGCAGCTAGGTTTTCTAAGAGCCTCTGGACAGCATGGGGAAAAAGTCATATGGGTATGGTCAACACAGAGTATAGGACAAAGATTTTATTTATCTTAGATTGAAATGGAGCGGCAGCATGATTCTGTTTCCTTCCCTACCTCTTCATGCCTCTGGGCTCACAATCCTGTACAAAAAGAATTCCTGAATTTCCCAGAACAGAGGCTGTAATTGCAACTGGCACTTACGGTAGCCACAAAATTAAGAGGTTATGGCAGTCACAGCTTAATCCAAAATGTTAGATCAAGTCCTTGCAGATAGGAATACAACTGAATTTAAAACATTTTTTAAATTACATGAAAATCCTTTTTAAAGACCAGTAATTGTAAATGCACCTGATTTGTGTACACTTTTCTTAAATTTCAGTTGCTTTACAATGTTATTTCTTTAATTCTATTTCTACCAACATTAAGTAAGCATCAGTGAATGTCAGTGGGTGCCATTTTTTCCATATGGAGGAATTAAGTACCACAGCTTTGCTTCATATGCACTTCCTGTCAGATGCCATTTTGTCAGACTGCCCCTCTGCTGCTATTTGTTGCACGGCAACAAAATGTAATGGAATATTTGTGGGAAGGTTCAACCTCTACTGCCATACCACCAACATTTGCCTCTGACATTGTCAGCCAACATAATAAAATAGGAGGCATTACTTTCGGGGCAGCACTTGTGTGTGTATGTGTATATATATACAAGTATATATATGTATGTATATATACATGTGTATACACACATGTATATGTATACAGTTACATATGCGTAAATAATATATTAAGGATATAGACTTAAAAATGGATCATTGGAATTGGCTTATGAAGTTACATTTTTATCTTGTTCAACTGACTTCAACAGAAACTTAAATGATTTGAATTGAGCTACAGCAGTATAGATCAGTAAAAGGAAAATATCTCTGTGTGCATACACGTAACTTTTAATTAAAACTCAGATTTTGGGTTTTTTTTTAATTCAGCAATTTCAGACTGCAAAATTCAACAACGTTTGCAACTTCAAACACTAAACAAAAAAATAACATCCTCAGTCTAGTCACAGTTAACCACATAGTGACTAAATATAGCATCAGTTAGTCCTCAGGATGTATCCACAATAACAGACTACTCAAAATGTTCTGCTGCTATTCCCTACCTAATATTATGCCTACAACAAAATGCGGAAGTTTAAAATATCTCTGTAATTATGGTAAACAGGCAACAATCAGTAAAATTGCAGAGTACTGTCTGCTGTTCCTAACCTACACATTGTATGTAGAAAGCTAAATTAAACAATTCTGCATGCTTTGGGTAGTCACGTACATACTAGATCCAAGTGCCTGTAAAGCTTAGGGAAATTATATTTTGAGTTGGATATAAACTCAGCCCAGACTTTCTTGAATATTTGTATATGAATTTTAATTCCAAACAATTGCTGTATGTTTTGTGTTTCCTTACTAACTGTGTCAAGAATTTTCACAGATATTTTTAAATGTAGGAGTCATTAAATGTAATGACACTACTTCCTTTTACTTGCTTATTGCGGAATTGTGATATTACTCAGTGTCCAAAAACGTTTTTGCTACACTCAAGCCAAATTCCACTTTGAATTGAACACAAGAAGAGGCACGTATCTTGATGTTCTTCTCTGCCTGCATTCTGAGGAAAGTACTTATTTTGGAGCATGGCTTCCATCCCATACTGCCTGTGACCTTCTGCTTACGTACTGTGGCCTCTGAGTGAGAACAGGAAGAGGTGAATTAATCAGCTGTTCTCTGAATCACAATCCTCTCTGGATTTCTCTATGGAAAAAAAAAAAAAAAAAAAAAAAAAAGGAAGATAACTATTAGGGCAGAAACATATTCCTTGAAGCTACCTCTGCAGCTGCTGTGAAGAGGATTCACCAGCATGATTACAAAGATGAGTGTAATTGTTGACAAAGAAGTTTTGCCGTCACAGATTGAGAAAATCTCTGCGACTTTGGTTTGTAGATTCTACAGGGCTTCAGTATGAATGATCTGCCTTATTCTGGCTCCAGAACCTTCCCTCGTGTCTCACTCTGAATAAAGACGTCCCAGTCTGTGTTTCTGGGAAGTTCAACCCAAGAATTGATGGAGCAAAATTTCATTAGGGATGTCAGCATCCATTAATCAAAGTGGAACTCAGATTTGGTAGAAATTCATATTCATCCTACATAGGAATAAATGGCTACACTTTATGTAACGGAGAAACAAAATAGTGATTACATCATCTCAAGACTGAGTATGTACCACATTGTTAATAAGACTTTCATCTTTACTGACACATTCCTTGTTCAGTCTAAAGTAGTAAACATGATTTAAAAAGTATAAGGGTAGGTTTTTATGTTGAGAGACAAATTTTTGCAACTTATATGGGATTGGGAGCATCCAGTTTGTGCTCTTTTGTCAAAAATTAGAATTCTTTAAGGAAGTGATAAGCATGTGACTATGAACTTACAGAAATATTTGCTCTATTAAGGATGTACAATAGGCTTCAAGGAGTACACAAGTCTGGTTCCTGGAAATCTGTGAGGTGTGTTACATACCCAGAGTACTGTAAGATATTCCCAAAGCTTCCTTGTAAGGCTGCACCTTTGACATTTTCAAAGTTTGTATTTAAGAGTCACCTCTGTGTAATACAAATCCACCCATAGCTAGATTTGAAGAAAGCATAAAAGCTGCTACCCTGTTTTACTGAGCATGTTGGAGCCAAAATCTAATGTCAACAGTTCTGAATAGTTTTCAGTCAAAATAGAATCATAGAAACACAGAACCATAGAATGCTTTGCATTGGAAGGGACCTTCAAGATCACCTAGTTCCGACACCCTGCTGTAGGCACAGGCACCTCTCTCTAAACCAGTTTACTTGAAGTCCCATCCAGCCTGGCCTTGAATGCTTCCAGGGAGGAGGCATTCACAACCTCACTGGGCAAACTGTTCCAATGTCTCACCACCCTCACAGTAAAGAATTTCTTCCTGATATCTACTTGAAATCTACCCTCTTCCAGTTGAAAGCCATTTCCCCTCGTTCTGTTGCTACCTGCCCTTATAAAAAGTTCCTCCCCAGCTTTTCTGTAGGCTCCCTTCAGGTACTGGAATGCCTCTATAAGGTCTCCTCAGGGCCCTCTCTTCTCCAGGGTGAAAAGCCCCAGCTGCAGGACCTTGCACTTGGCCTTGTTGAACTTCATGAGGTTGGCACGGGCCCAACCTCTCAAGCCTGTCCACGTCCCTCTGGATAGCATCCCTTCCCTCTAGTGTGTCAGCTGCACCACTCAGCTTAGTGTTTTCTGCAAACTTTCTGAGGGTGCACTCGATCCCCCTGTCCATGTCGCCTACAAAGATGTTAAATAACACCAGTCCCAGCACCAATCACTGAGGAATGCCACTTATCACCACTTGGACATTGAGCCATTGACAGCAACTCTCTGATAGCTATGATGAGTGGATAGACTTTGATAACCATTCTTCTGCAAATATAGGAAAAGCTGCCCTTCCTCATTTTAGAGGAGAACAGCTTGCACCATATTCTTCTGGAAGCAAATATCTGCCTCATAATTACCTCAAATGTTTATTTTACGAATCGGGCTGTAAGATATACTGAATTTCAGAGTAAACATTCTTTGACTTTCATCTCATAGATGAATTAGACCATTTCTGTATCAGATATTCTCAAGATTTTTGTAAAATAGCCAAAAAATCTGAGCCATATGTTCAGAAATGCTTAAAAACAGTAGTGAAACTGTAGTATCCAAAAATAGTTCTGGTTTCCTGGTCTGAGACCTGACAATGTATTCAGTTTTTACCTGGAATTTTATCAGTATTTTGAGACAGATAGCAAGAGCTAACATAGCAAAATGTTAAAAAAAAGAATAACTACATTATCAGTGCCATAAGTGTCTATGCTTTTGCATCTTACTTCAGGAAATTGTACCAAAAAGTTGACAAGTACATTCATTCATAACTGATCAATTCAAATTCCTGAAAACTTCTTGACTTTATTCATTCTCTCAGCTGCTATTTCTCTTGGGCTATTTTAAGGAGAAGGGGAAAAAAAAGCCATTAATGGCTCTGCTTCCGGTGGTCCCTTCCTTCCTGCCTGCCCTTACTGAAAAATTGTTTTTCTTATGATCCTGTTGAAAACTAGAATAATATAGAAAATCAATCTTTGTATCATTTATGCATAAAATCAGATGCAGACTTAGATTAAGAGATTTTAACACTCCCAGTCATGCTACTTGTGATGTCCCCAAAATAGCTGTTAGTTCTGAAGTTTTACGTATGTTCTCTCTCTTTTCCATTTGACTGTATTATCTCATAGCCAAGTAGGTTTTCATTAACAAAGTCCAGGAACTCATTTCGGTGATAAAATATGAAGAGAACTTCATATCTGTAGAGGTTATATAGAGAATGCTAAAATTAGATGTTTGCTACCTTGTTGCTTGCCATCAGTAAAAGAAACTTTGGTTTGGAGAATCTTACTCACATTCATTGTTTTTATACATGGATGTAAATAATTCTCACAGTGTAGGAGACGGTGAAAAACCAAGTCTTTTTGCCTCTCTATTAAAATTGTATTTTTAATTCCCGTTCTGGTTTCCACATATTTTGCATGTGGTATTAATATCAGTAGAAAAAAGCCTTTCCTACATGTTTAGTTGGTGATCACAGATGACACTATACATTCCAGTTTGAAAACAGTCCCAGTTAATTACTTAAAACATTTATTTCCTTGATTAAACATCTCATGAGGACATTACACAAATTTTCACTGAGGCTTAGGCTTCTGAATGCAGAAGTCACTTTTGAAAAAGAGCTTAGATGACTGACCTGGATATGTTCTGAAAATCATCCTTTGTTAGCTTTAGCATTAACAAAAAAATGAAGTACACATTCCTGTAATACTTCATCAAGTTCTGTCTAAAGGAGAATCAGAAATCTTCTAAAATGTGCATTTACAAAGAGGCATAAACGTTGAGACATTTTTGTGGTTTCAGAGAAAACTGACTTGAGTACATACGTCTGGGAAGTCCCACCAAGAAGCCACTTCTGTATTTTCAGGAAATTAAATAAAAGGGCCCGCTACAAATCTTCAGTTGTCCTTTGTTTGTTTATTTTAAGCCACATAATAAGCAGACATTTGTACATCGTAGGTACAGGATTTGTACCAAAAGACATTGTTTGAAGATAAAAGGGTAGTTTATATAAACAACTGTTCTTAACATTTTTGAGACAATTTGTAATGGTCTTCTATTCTGTGAGACTGTGAATAGTGGGGGGATTTCAGAGCTCTGCAGCTGTGGAACCAAGCCAAATTCATAGTCCTTTTTCTGAAATTACCAACAGAGATGACCTGATGTTTGAAAAGGATATGCTAGAAGATGTCCCTGAATGGTCTTGATAAAAAAGGTGACTGAAAGGGTAGTGTCCTGAGTTAGATTGCTATTCTTGAGTGTGAGAACGTCAATTGTAGATCAGAAAGTCCCTCTAGCACCACATCCTGTCTCCAGCACTGGTCAATTAACAAACAGCTACAGGAAAATGTAAGAACAGGACAAGTATATTGTCAGTACTAGCTGGTATTTGGAAGATCCTGATATCCAGGAGCTTGTAATTCAGAGATTTCTTTACATAACGGTAGAAGAGCCTTATTGGGTTTGTCTCCAGCAATGTCCATAACTAGGTGCTTAAGAAACAGTAGAAGCAAGAAAAATACATACTCTCCTGCCCCCTGCCACCCTCTTGATACATTTAGGTTGAAAGACTTCATAACTCTCATACAGTCTTCTTGTTCAGTTCCATACCAGCAGATCTCCAAGCATGAGTTAAAAACCTTCCAATCCTGAGACAAGAGTTCTGGAAGAGTTGGAAACAAGACTTTTTGTAATGATACTGGTATCAGGCAGTTGTTGCTGAGCCATCTTTGCTGCTTTGTGGCAAACAAAATGGGAATTCTGTAGGATGGAAAGAAAAGGGAATGAAAAAAGAGCATTCCTCACATTGACGTGACTAGTACACACTGTTGAATGTCCAGTAGTAGTCAATGACATTGTTCCTTTGTTCAGCAACATCTCTAGTGCTGTGAAAAGCCATCTTCTGATAATGTAAGATGTTTTTATTTTCATATTTATGCTTTACTAAGCATGAAGTATTACTTAAAGTATTACCTTACTTAAATTAATACTTTACGTTTTCTGTTTTTAGGAAAATGAGCCTAAAGGTAAGAGATTGCTTGGAACAAGTATTTTCATAAGGCTTTAATTTTGCAAAATGTAAGTAGTGATGAGGATTTACAGCAGAACCACCCTGTCATACTCCTGTTGTACTCTGCTACTCCCACATAAAGCATAATGCTATGTGCAGTGTGGTGTCTACACCTCACATAAGGCTCCATTCCAATAAGATGTGACAGCTGAGCTTGCATACAGTATTATGCCTTACTGAAATATTAGGGTTTGTTTTGCATAGTGACATGCTGATAAACTCTTAATTAGCTGCTATTTATGAGTATCTGCTTTTACAGTAGATCCTAATTCATTGCCCTCTACCTATACTATGTCTACATATGCCAAATTTAGATTATATTGCAACTCGTATCCTCTTGTGCATGCATGTACAAAGGAACATTAGCTGTAAAGCCTTCTGTGAGACATTTTATATGGAAAACTACTTACAAAATATATCAGGTTGCACAGGACAGCTGCCTAAATTCTGGAATTAATATCTGCTAACCATTTATATGCCAAGATTCTCATATCTGCTAACCATTTATATGCCAAGATTGTCATTCACAGTTAATTTGTAACTGTATCCAGACCACAAAAGCAAAAACATTATTTGGCAAGTAAGACATTTCTGATCCATGGTCACATGGGTACTAAATAGTATACCAGCCTAACACAAGCATGTTATTATGCTTTTTTGCTTTACCAATCCCTGTAGGCTGCCATGCCCTCACTCTAAATTTCAGATGCCTGTTTCTAATTGGATGCTTCCTTTTGTGATGATAAAGATGATTCATGCAGTCTCCTAAGCATATGCAAGACTTTTCAGAACAGAGTGGATACTTCTGCTTTAAAGCCACTCAGTGCTGTTCCATAATTATATAAGATTTTCTCAAAAGGGGATTGTACTTTCCAGAGAACTGAAAGTAATATGATCTCTAAAGACATCAATGTAAAAAAGATATAAATACAAATTTACTCTCTTTGCAGTAGAATCAGTGATAGCATTTCTGATACAATTCCCTTTGTGACACTATGAAATATTCGACTGTCTTCCTTCTTTCAAAGAAGTGCAACTTTCTTTTAGAAAACATTATTCTATGAAGATACTGAATAAAATTCAACTGTACCTAAAAGTTGGAAGCTCTTGAGGGCATTTGTAATCTGTCTTCAAGCCTTAGTGAACACAGAGGGAATCTGTACCACTGCTGCAGTCCCTTGGTGCCACCACAATAAAAACAAGAGTGATTGTGGTGAGTAGATGTGACCTGTACTTTTATTTATATTGCCGTTTTTGTATTTACACTTGTTTTTTAAATTTCTCTTCTCTTTAAATGTCTCCCATATGCCATAATTTAAGTTTCCCCACCCTGTCCTTTACTTTGTATCTCAATCATAGTAAGGCTTGTAAAAGAGAACCTTGTTGAGAGAAATGAGAAATAGCACAGGCTGTTTCACTAGAACAAGGGAATTTTGCTGCTTCAGATACCAAGAGGCTTTGTCCATGAAACTAATCAGTGGCTTTATTTCTCAAACCGTATAAATGCACTGAACTCCTGATTCCCTACCACTTAACAGGGTTGATGAGAGTCAGCAAATGGTTCCTGTGTCTTGTAGCTTAATTTATATATCCAGTGATTCCTCTGAGGACTTGAAAGGACAGGTAGAAATAATATTCACCCACCTTGCCACCCACATACATTGCCCTTTTTTTTTTACCCCCACACAGCTTTTCATTGTCTAATGAATGTGGTGGTCATTACAGAGCTTTCTTAGTTCAGCTGCCAAGCCATCTTTTTCTGTGGGAGCTGGGAGTTCTGTTAGTAAAGGTATCTTCTGCATATTCAGATTCAAAGGTTATTATCTGCTTTTAAGTTCAAGACATACAGCAAACTCAGTGCTGCTAATACAGGATCCTTTCTTTGAAGTTTTAGCCCCAAAAGACACCATTTCCATTTGGCAGCAGTAGCTGATTCACATGTTATCTGAAGTTATGCTTCATCTTCTGGGAACTGGAGGAAACTAGATTTGTCACTTGAAATGTCAGCAGCTTTTTAGGTTGCAAAAATTGAAAAGGCATGGGAAGTAAAGCCAGTTCTAATTTTTATAATAACAGTAGCAAGATCTCTGAAACCAGGAAGAACAGGTCTTGGGATGTTTTAAGTGCAGTGCCAGCTCAATTTCAGCCTGTATCTACTAAAAACTATATGTCATTCAAACAAAAAACACCATTGATTTATGCTTCTTATTCTCCTCCCAGTGTCATATTATTCTAATTGTACAGTTGGTGCTATGAGATCCAGCCAAGGACAGTGGAAAGTTCTGCATAGGTATAGAAACACACAGAGGAAAGGCTTGTCTCCTCCCTAAAGAGGAACCTTATTTTGTTGTGTGTGAGACTGGAGCCTATCAGGTACTCATCATTGACAAGTATGCCCAAAAAAGAATCAAAATTCAGCACAGAATGGTCTGTAAGATATTTTGAAAACAACCTGGAGCATTATTATTACATCCTTATCTCTAAATTGGAGGGGATTTGAATAGATTTGAAGGCTGGAATATTCAGTGGATAAAAAATTGGTTGGACAGCTGCAACCAGAGGATTATGGTCAGCAGCTCTGTGTCCTGGTGGAGGCTGATCACAAGGGGTGTCCCGTGGGGGTCCATCTTGGGACCAGTGCTCTTCAACATTTTTATCAACAACACAATGGGATTGAGTGCACCCTCAGTGAGTTTGCTGATCACACCCAAGCTGAGTGATACTGGTGATACAATAGAAGGAAGCGATACCATTCAAAGGGACCTAGACAAGCTTGAAAAGTGACCCCACATGAACCTCATGAGGTTCAACAAAGGCAAGTGCAAGGTGTTGCATATTGTTGGAGCGATCTCGGGTATGCGTACATACTGGGAGAAGGACTCACTGAAAGCATCCATGCGGAGAAGGACTTGTGGGTCCTGATGGAGGAAAGGCTGGACTTGAGTCAGCAGTGTGTGCTTGCAGCCCAGGAGGTCTAACTCTATCCTGGGCTACATCAAAAGAGGAGTGGCCAGCAGGGCCAGAGGGGTGATTGTTCACTTCTACTCTGCTCTTGTGAGACCCCATCTGGAGTATCACATTCAGGTCTAGGGCCTCCAGAGCATGAATGTCATAGAGCTGTTGGAGTGGGTCCAGAGGAGGGCCACAAAGATGATCAGAGGGCTGGAGCAGCTCTCCCACAAAGACAGCCTGAGGGAGCTGGGCTTGTTCAGCCTGGAGAAGAGAAGGCTCCAACAGGGAGACCTTATTGTGGCTTTCCAATACTTAAAAAGGAGCTTACAAACAAGAGGGAGGCTGTCTTTTTACATGGTCTGATAGTGATAGAACAGGGAGAAGAGTTTTAAACTAAAAGAAGGAAGATTTAGATTAGATGCTGGGGGGAAATTTTCCACTCAGAGGGTGGTGAGGCACTGATGCCAAGAGAAGCTATGGATTCCTCATCCCTGTACGTGTTCAAGGCCAGGCTGGATGGGGCCCTGGGCAGCCTTACCTAGTGGGTGGCAACCCGTCGCACACCAGTAGGGCTGGAACTAGATGATTTTTAAGGTTCCTTCAAGCACATGCCATTCTATGATTCTATGATTCTATTATTATAATGCAGTCAGAAAATTTGTGGGTTTTTTTTTATTTTTTTTTGTCAGAATTAAGTTAAATACAAAATGTAAAGCAATAGCTGTATGTTTATAAGCGCAGCCACTTAATGGTAATACAAAGAATTTCACTGAGGGACAATTTGTGATCTATTGTATACTAAAATGGTCTCATTTGGCCTACATTTCTCAGGAAATGTACCTTGAATCAGGCCAGCAGTCTGGTGACCTCACCAACCACTGAACCACACGAGACAGACATGAAATGAGGATTCAAAAAAAATGAAATCTGTGGAAAATGTAGTGTAAGAGCAACACTCACAAAATTAAGGTGAATTATGCATTTGTAGATATAGGAGTGTAATTTCTTTGACACGGAATGGCAGATGGGTAAAAGTGTTTTACCTTCGCTGAACACCTTCACTGTTGGAGGATTAATCTCAATATTACAAGTGAATTTGTGCTAGAAAAGAAAGCCTAAGAGGGATCATATGGTCTTATGTTCTGAAAATAACAGGTTTACTGTCTTAAAAAAAAAAAAACTTTTAGTGAGGTATCTGGTTTTGATGGCAGATTTAGATAATTATTGGTAAACTATAATAGATTGTAATTTTAAGAATGACTGAATTATCTTATATTGGAGGTACATGTCTTCTGTTGCATGAGCTGACGTCTCAACCTGACTTTAAATGTTTGTGTCTACTCTAAGTGCTCATTATATTCATTTTTTTGGCACAAATGTTGTTTTTGTTTGAAGAGATGTGTAAAATGCTGGAGACTATTTTAACTTATTCATTGAATGTAGCCTTATTTATCTGGGAGTCAATCTCTATAAGCAAATAATTATTCCTACTTGAAAATGTGAATAGTTAACAAAAAAATTCCACTAGTTTTTAATTTGAGTCATTTTTATGGATGCATAATTCAAAATTTGGAAAAAATGTAAGTTGGACATATTTCATCCAATTTTGGAGATGAGATCACTTTCCCTCACAATACTTGAATTAAGAAGTTGAAGATAAATCACTAATATGATAATTCTAACTATTTTTTATGTATACATAGGAAAAAATGTCTAAATTGGATTTGACAGTATTTGTGAAAACTGGTAGTGACAGCTGTCAAATAGGAAAAGCATAGTAGGGAACAAAACCTGGCAAAATGACCTCCACCTCATAGAAACAGAAGAAAGGGAGTTCAAGTCCTAAATACCTCAGCTGTCCAAGGGAATTTGTGTCATACTGGGCTAGAGAACTGCAGAGAACAACAGCTTGGCTTCCTCCTCCTGTAACAGTACCCAAAAAACGATGGAGGCCCAGCTGTAGAGGTGGCCCTTTAGGTTGGAGTGTGGACCCACAAACAGCAGCACTAGTGAAGAAGAAATGAGGTATGGGGGAGTGCAGCCCTCAGAGTCTCCCTCTCAGAGAACATGTTCCAGGTCTCAATGACACTACATTTCCCACTTAGCTAGGAGTGCATCTTTCCCAATCATACCTATACTAGCAACAGCCATGAGCAGGTTACATGTGTGAAGTCTGCCTTTAAGCAGATTCCCTGCAGTGATGGAGAGGTAGCTTGTGACGCATCGCGTCTTCTCAGTATTTCACCCAAAAGCAGACTGATCAGCTGAGGACGAGAAATGAGCAACAGTAATTCCCCTCAGAATATTTGTGGCCTCTTCCCAGTACTTCCTCATAGTCCTTGTTTGCCATATTTTCTTTCTGAATACAGAACTTCAAATATATGCCTGCATAATTCACTTTTTTTGTTGCACAGCTTCTGGGATTTTTCCTACTACCCTTTTTCTGCTTTAGCAAGAATCTTTCTGTTTCTCAAACATGGGACTAAACAAGGAAAAGAAAGATCCCTTTTCCTCCAAGAATAACACAGAAAAATAAATACAAAGCAATTCCTAGCAATTTTGGCGCATCCAGAATGATCTTTAGTCTTTAGTGTAGCTCTAAAGAACTTTTATCTACTTTTTCTTCTGACCAGTTCTATAAATCTACTGGAGGTACCAACTTGAGCGCATAACAGCAATCCTAAGAGCCTCTAAATTACCTTTAGAAAATACCTGAGATACCTCTCTTCCATTTACATGCCTGATTAAGTGCTTATTTGCTATGTAGAGCAAAGCTCTTGCTTTGAAAGTTCTGTTTACTTAACAATTATCTTTTTGAACTAGAGCAAAGCAAGAGGTTTCTACTCTGGTATTTCCAAATCCCTCCTTGGCAGTGTTAATCAATCCAAAAGCCTTTTTCTCCTTTAAATAGAAGACTGAATTTATGAATGCAACAAATCAGGGTTGTTTTTGTGTTTTTTTTTTTTAACTTTATGTTATCATTTGAGGAGTCTCTAAATTTCTAAATTTCTCTTCTATAATATGAAGACACTGACCCCGGGCCAGCTTAGCAACTCTGTTCTACTCCAGTGAGACAAAACTGGATTGCTGATAGGCCCTGTATAAAGGCAATTCCCAGGCAGTCAGGGTCGGCTTCTGTGGCTACAATATATTCCCCTTTCCCTTTTCGAAAGACTTGGCATAAGCAGTTCTCTGGGAGAAAGTGGGTATGCTTCTGTCAAATTCATCACTGCCTGAAAAGTGGTGGTTTAGTTGGCCATGGCTGAGCATAGTGGTTCTTTAATTTCTCTAAATAAAAAAGTCCTTTCCTTTGACCACTCTTTCTTTTGTAAAAAAAAATACTTTTATTAGCTGTGTTAATCTTCCTCTTACCAAACTCTCACTTCCTTGTGATTTCAAGCGTATCTCACTGTTAGCTGATATACATAGAAATAGCTATAAATCAGTTAGAGGCTGATCTCAGCTGAGATCACAACTGAGATTTAAAACTCAAAATTACATAACTCAGAGCAGAATCCAATGTTTCAATCTCTTCTATCCAAAATGATATAAATCCCTCATGAATGTGGCTAAAATCCTGCAACATAGAGACAGCTCCAGTTATTTCCTGTCTCTTCCTAGCATTCTTGGCATTAGTCTCATCACTTTAATTTTTTCACACTCCATTTCTTGATCTTTAAAATGGTGTTAAACTTTACACCTTTGTGAAGTAGCACGAGATAAATCATTTAAATATTTCAGTAGTACCTGAGTTTTATTAGTGTGTGGCTGGAATTGATTGCATTTTATGCAAATTTTCTTTCATGTTATATGAGATGTGTATAATAGTAACTGTTGAGTCATGTCCTGAGACACTGATAGAGCACTTGGGGAAAAGACCTGGTCAGCCCCGAGAGCACAGGTGAAGGCAATTCACATGCGTGACCGGAAGGGGTGGAGCCTGGCTGTACCTCTCTTAGACTTCATTTAAGGGCTGACTGCCACTGGGGAAGAGTCTGTTTCTGGAGATCCCTCCTTAGTGAAGCTTTCTCTTGCAAACCTAGAGGCTTTTGATACAGGTGAGCAATCTTCCCTTTCTTTATAGCATCTTCCTATCATGCCAGTCCTTCCATTGTCCCACCTTTGATGTTAATGCCTTTCCCATCATACTGATCTGTCCAATTGCTACAAGATGCTTTAATCCTCCAATCAGGATTTCAGTGCAAAGAAAAAATCACCAGCCTAAGTGCCTAAATTGATAAGAATGGGCTTTGACCCAGTGATAAATGGGTAATTTGCAAAATAAAATCATTCTGCGTTGTAGCTTTACTTGACAATGCTGGGTTTATGTATGGGTTATAGAACACATTTGATACAAGGTGACTACTTGCTTTGTGGTTTTATAAAAAAAACAAAAACAAAACTGTATCTGTTCTTTGGCTATGCCCAGCTGTAGAACCCAACTGACTGTGCTGTCATATTACACTGCCCATTGCAGTATTCTGCCAGACAACCTCTAAGTATAATTTAGGAGCCAACATAGGCTAGTGACCACTTCCAGTAGTGGTTTGCATACAGCCACTGACTTGGAAGGGCAAAGAGAGGTTAGCAGTGCTGATAGGGTGAGGCCATGCCAGTTGGCTCAGGGACTGGAGAATACATTACTGCACTGTGCAGTGGAAAAGAGAAGGAAAGTGTCTAAAATCTGTTATTGGTGCAAACTTAGCTTTGGAAAGATTTTGTTTTTTAAAAAAAATCTGAAGGTATTCACTCGGTTATTTTTTTGTGGGTGGCATCATTTTTGAGTTGTGAGTGCCATTGATACTCAGTTCTAAAGTCAGAATTTAGCTTCTTTTTAACTGACTTACAAAATAGACAGAAGGAAATCATGTTTCAGGATATCAAAGAATTATATTAGAAGTTTCGTACTGAAAGCATTTTTTACCTCTGCTATGCCTTATGCATAAAAACTTTAAGGAGATTGGACAAATTCTCTAAATTAAATCTTACAAGCTTAACATGAGATGCTGATACACTGTTTTGTATCTGGAAGCCTGCAAGGAAGGAGAACATGAAGGAAGGTGCTGACTTCAGCTTGGCTGGATCTAAGCTTTTAGATGTTTCAGTTGTAGGTCAGTGCATCTCAGGAACCATTTTCAGTGCTGGAGATCTTTTGTCACAGATCAGTGACGCCTGATTTACATTTGACTATTTTTTATTTGTATGCATGATTCTATCTTTCATGTGCAAGATAACAGTTTCTGAGTAACGAGAATATCCAAAGGTTCAGTGTCCCTGGCCTGAGAAAAGTTGGGTGACCTGACCGAAGCTGACCTGCACTGACTTTCAGCAGTGTGGAAGGGCACAAGTTGCTGTGATTACAGAATTATCATAACCTAGCTTGAGTCTGACTTTCATCAGAGGAAAGCATGTTGCAGGTTATTGCTTAGAACTAAGCATGTTACCAGCAGCAGTTCTTGTAGGATGCATCTCCTGAACTATTAAAGGTATTAAGGTAAGCACAATGCATTACAATCCAGATGCTCTCAGGATGCCAGAGTAAAAAAATCCTTTTCTCTTTGTCTTTCTTGTAGGCAATGTAATTATCTGCACGGATCTGTTTCAGAAATATATAATTGGCCAAGCACCAGCTGACAATTTACTTGAGTTCAGTTTTAAAATGTCACTGTATTCTGAACCTCTGGCATAGCCTGATTTTTTTTATTTTTTTTTTTTTTTTCATTCATGAATGAAATAAATTGTTTTTCATTGTTTAAACTAATCTAAGTACTTTCTGAATCCCCTGGTAACTCTACCTCCTGCACTGTATCTCCTGTGGGGAAACCTGCTATTCCCAAGCTGTTACATAATTACATTGACTTGCTTTTCTTCAGTGCTAAGAATTCAGGCTAATTGTGCAGCACACAAACCCCTTCAGTGCTCTGTCTAAGCCTACCTTAAAGGGGCTTGTTTGAACATTCCTATCCCACTGTGAAGAACAGCCAACCAACACACACTGCTTCATTTTGGCAAAGCTACAGATAAAGCTTTTGCATTGTTCGTAAGATAACACTCTCTTTGTACACAGGTGTCCCTTCAAGTTACTTATTTACAAGTTATAACATTCCCTTATGTCCTCTACTGCATACCTGTGTGTACAGAAACACGCACACATATTAAGATGAGGAGAGGTAAGGAAGACTGATATTCTGTCCACCAGAGGCATCCTGGATTTGTAACACTCCAGTCTTACAAGTCCCACCAACTTGACTGATCTTTGCTAGGAGTCAGAAGTTCCAGGACAGCCATATCATGCACAAGCAGAGTTATTCCCTGCTTACTATATGAGATGTGGACTTAAAACTTGGGCAATCTTTACTGTATATTCTGTTATACTGAAGTATAGCTGAGATCTTTTATACAGGAAGATAATTGTTAATGAACTGATGGGATTTTCAGTTCATTTAACGTGTGCAGTATTTGCATGATAAAACATCATGCGTTTCATTGTCATTCTTATACTTAGCAGAGAATGTGCTATGCAGAATTAATGAAAGAAATTATATTATGTTCTCTGCAATGTTTATTCTCTGTACTATCACCATGTTATTTAATTATTCTGATCAGTATAAGCCTGACTGTCACAGCGCTCATGCAAAGAAAGGGCAAATGTTTCAGAAATATAACGGTAGTATTTTATCTGCTTTGCACAAAATTATGGACAACATTTAAATGGCCTTGTGAACTTAGAATACCTTCAGCCTGGGAATGTATATTTGTTAGCTCAGGATTTCAGGACTTCAGGTTTGCTTGTTTTTCTAGTAAGCAGAGTAACTAATTTTTGAAGGAACACATTTACCTTTGATTTTTGCATGCATATAGATGTTGTCTTAGTTGTCTAATAAACGGCTTTTTGTTTGGGAACTAAAAACTGACAACTACTATCTACTGTTAGTATTGCTTGAACTGAAATAAGGAGGTGCAAAATTGCACGTGTATACAAGCACCTTATTTAGAGGACTTGATGCCAGTTAGGTGTCTTTACACAGACTTGAATTCATCTGCAACCAAAAACACAGAAAAGATAATCTGAGTAGCAAAAGTGCGTTGGTTTAGATTTTCAATTACTTGCTTGAGAGCTAATCTTGATCTTTTTGAAGTTACTGGCAAAATTCATGCAAACATCAGTTGAGTGGGAACAGCCCCTTGTAGATTCAGTTCTTGTTGATACATGGAGATGTCAGCTATTGGCGCAGCTGACAGTCCTGCATAAGAAAATATGAACAACCTGAGTCTGAGTGAGAAGTCTCGTTCAGTGTTCCTACCTGTGGCCCCAGGGAGAGTGAGGCTATCTGACACAAGATACAGCAGCCAATTACTGCTTTACACTTACTGAGTAATTCACTGAAAAATGGACAGTGGAAGAAGTGTGCTTAATGCCTTACTCAGTTCTGAAATTTTGACTAAAATGTGTGACTGAACCAAGCAGAAGCTTGGCACTAAATCTGCTTATTAGTATTGGCACTAGATATGTGTTTTGTTTTTTGTTTTTTTTTTTTTAAGAGGAAGAAGCTTTAAAAAGCTGGAATATTTTGATCTGTAAACTGGCAATTGAGATTGCCTGGGAGGTGGACAGGGGTAGGAACTGTTTTATTGAGCAGATGAGAATTCTGAACACAGCAGGAAACATAACTGACAAAGCTTTCCAAAAATGCCAGCACTGGTATTAAATATATATGCCTCACTCTGTTTGAGTAATAAGAGTCCTGTGAGTTAAATTTATTTCTCCCTGTGGTGAAAAACACGTCCCACACAGACATGATGTGGCACTGGGAGAAAAAGGAGACGAGGGGGGAGGGAGGGGGTAGCGTTGCTGGTACTGCCAAGCCTGGGCCCACAGCCCCTTCAGCCCCTGTCCCAGGCAAGGGGAATCTCAAGGAACTGGTATTATAGTAGAGAATATTGGAACTGAAGTCTGTTATAGTCAGGAGAAAATAATCCATCAGACTCTCTGTAAGTGCACGGTCCATCTTTTAGAGCCTTCCTGGCCCTGATCTCCAAACCTCCAACACCTCCCTAAGCACAGCCTGGTGCATGCCTCTGGCAGGAAGCTTGGCATGGCCCGTGGCTTCTCACATGGGCAGTGTGGTTTTGTTGTCAGAAGAAAAATGATGCTGTGTAAAGTGCTCCTCTAGGTGCCACCGGCAAGCGGGCCATCCTGCACACTGAGCAGTACCCCACACATTCTTCTCTCAGTAGGATCTGGATGAAGCCATAACTGGAAGGAGCTGGAAGGGACAGCGTTGCCTTGATTCTTACACAGTAGTCTTTGTGATCTATCACTCTTTAAACCAAAATATGGGGAAAGCAACCATCAGACATTCCTATGAGGACAGTATACCTGCAGTTACGTTTCCCCATTCTTGGCAGATGACAAAGGCATTGAACATCAATAATTAGAACATATAGACTGATTTTTTTTATTTTTATTTTTTTACCCCCTCCACTCGCAGATACATACTTTTTCTTGGGCAAAGTATCGTTTCAGCATTTGATCTTCTAGTCACACCTCCCATCCCTTTGAAATTAGTTGCATATGTAGGTTTGCATTTGTATGTTTCCTAATCTCAGATAGGATCTAAAACTGTATTTCAAACAAGAGGAACATGAGTGGGCACAGTTAATTACTTTTTATTAATGCCTTTCTCTGCCAACTTCTCACAGAGCAGAGCACTGGTTTCCTCAGGCCTTTTTTTTTTTTTTTTTTTTGACTCTTCATGTATGCCACTTCGATTTTTTGTATGTTGATTTCTAGTAGCTCAGCCTCTTCTGTAGGAAACAAAAGCATCATAAATGAAAAAAAAAATAGGAAAAAATATACAAATGGCATAAAGAAAATAGCAATGGGCAAATATGATTCCACACTATTTCTTGATTTGTAGTATATGAGGGAGTAATGGACTTCATACCATAAGGGTGTTATGACTGTAACAAAAAAATAGGGTACTATGAAGGGTTATTTCAGATCTTGAGCCTAATGATGGCAGATCCAAAATAGCAGAACATGGAAAATGGTTAAAAAACATACTTAGGAAGGTGTTTTATAGGAATAGTCTGCACTGTATGATTACATGGCTTTACTGAAGAAAGCTTTCTCATGCAAACAGTCTGATGGAAGTCTCAGCCTATTGTACACACTAGTCTTAGTGGAAAGGGATTGCATTTCTCTTCAGTTGTTGGGAACTTGTTTGTTCATATATTCATGCATTATAAAACCTGGCAGACTTATACATCTTGTTCAGGATACTAAATCAGTAATATTTTGCAGAGGAAGCATGTCTAAAGTAGAAATCTTCAATGAAACTGTTAGAAAAATATGAAATCTTCACCAATTCTAGTTTTTGTATAAGAATTACAGACTGCATTTGTTTGAAAGAAAATGTGTGGTACGCATGGAAGAATGATTCATAGCAGGGCAGAAAAAGAAGAAAGGAAGAGAATGCAAAAATCAGAAGTGCAAAGTGAGCTCAGGAACAATTTTGAGATCTAGGAAGATGGGTTTTCAAGTAAATATGAATGAGAGTAGAAGTCACATCCTGTGTATTGGATCTCTCCTTGAAATGTTTTCTGTGGACAAGGTGATCAGGAAAGGGATTTATTTTAAATGCTAATCACACTTTGTTAGGTGCAGTCTGAGAACCATGTAATATGGAAAGAGCTTCTACATGAATGATTATATAATTACTCAGTCTCGTATTAAAAAATTAATATTAAAAATAGAGAGATTATTTGAAGTCAGAGAAACATTTCATCTTAGAGTTGTTCATAACATTGGCTGTTTCATATTGAAACTCCTGCCCCCTGTGTACAGTTTGATACCTGCTACTGCATTTTTCAGCTGGTGATTATTCAGTCAACAACGAGAAGAGATAGCATCATATCTATTGTCAGCATGGTAGTGATATGATAGTAACAGTTTTGCTCAAAAAGATTCAATGATTCATCCAAAATCATGGAATGGGGTATCTTGATCTGAAGATGCCACTGAAAGATGCCATCTTCTGAGTCTTTGTGAGTTTTGTGCTGAAGTAGGATTTATTTGTGATCATACAGCAAAGGCAATGTTCTCAGAACTGTTTCTAAGAATAGCAGGATGACTTCTTCAGCTGTTCTGAGTAATTTCAGAGCAGTATATATTGTGTGTTTCTCTATCCCATGAGAGCCTTTTGATCGTGAAGATACATAATTCTACATCAGCAATTTTGGATTCTTTTTTTTCATTCATATTAGCTTGATTGCCTAAGAAATTTACTTTGCTGCACAGTGTTTGAAGAATCTCGATGGGATTTGGAAAGCAATAGCATGCATCAGCTTTAGGACTTCACATTTCCTCACCTTGACTCTGAGCAAATGACAAAAGACTGTGGAAAACTAAATGATAGATTTGAAAATGAAGAATCTGAGAGCAACAGCGAAGCATCTGAACCACAAGAGAACTGTCCTCAGAAGATTCATTATGATGCTGTCAAAGCTTACTGCATGTATTTCAGTTAATATAAGTAATCACTACGCAGTAACTAGCATCTTTATGAGCAGTGAAGTATGGTCATGGCCAGCACAGGAGACAGCAATGGTCTGGCAGATTGGGGTAATTCCAAAGTAAATGTCAGCTCTCACCAGTCCTGAAAGCCATTGATTATGACTCTATTGCTAATGGAAGATAAAACAAAAATCAACATTATTGACATTATAGGAGGAAGGAAAAAGGGTGGTGGAAAGATTAAAGAACAAAGGAAAAGCAATCTGATCTATCTGAATCTAAGTGAATCCAGCTGAAATGTCCAGAGGTTTAGTCAAGGGGAGAGGCTGCTTCTTTTACATTCCGCAGCTCTTGTTGTTTGTCCCAGGGTCAGATCGCTTCAGGACTGCCTTAACTAATACCTAAAACACAAGGCTGATGGAGTAGTTCGGTTAGCAAATAACTGTGAAAGTATAAATTCCATGCAACAATGTATCTCCTGTGATAATGTCCCTTGCACTCTTGGCTATGCAAAAGAAGATCTCAAGAAACATATTTTCTAAAAGCAAAATTGAAGATTTACAAGTAAACACATGCATATTTGGCAGTATGAATATTTGTTTTTATCCCACTTTTTTCTATTTCTGGACTTTAAAAATATTTTGACAAATATTTATCTTATGAAACCATTTAAACCACGACATACTACATCAATACATTTCTGATGGTTTCAGGAGGAAGAGGAACACAAACCAGATGGATGTGCTGAATGACTGTTTTGCTTGACTCCTCCTCATTCCAGAAGACAAATGTACTTTCTTCTTCTGTTTTGAAACTTGAACTATACTTACAGGAGTGCTGCTCAGATGGTTATCAGTTTGAATATAGGTAATTACTAGATTCATTCAGAAGGGCAAGCAGCAAACAGACAATATCTCAAGACTTCACTGACAGGAATCAAAAAAGACAGGAGTCTGAAGAACATCCTCAGAACTTATTTTCCATTGGACAGCCTTTTGCAACTTTCCAAGCAGTCTGTCCTGTAAATAGCAAGATTCTTTCTTGTCAGGTAATTGAAAAAACAATGGTTATTTTATTTTATTTGCATTCTTGCACTGGGTTTATTGAAGTTCT
Source organism: Pavo muticus (assembly GCA_016647715.1). NCBI lineage: Eukaryota > Metazoa > Chordata > Aves > Galliformes > Phasianidae > Pavo > Pavo muticus. The sequence goes on from JACDJE010000342.1 coordinate 140,622, forward strand.
CTGTGAAATCTGTCAATCAGCTGCTGTTTCCATTGACTTCCAAGAAAGTTTTGTCTTTGATTCTCTCTTGAGGCTCTTAAAACTTCTTAATTTCCCAAAATGCTTTGCCAACCCACTTTTAGTATTCCTACTCTTATTGTTCTTAATTGATTCATAGCCAGTCAAATAACAGTTCCCAGCAATCTCAGATATATAACATTTTCAGGTATATATTTTCTACTAACCGCAGGAGAATAATGTGCGGTTAACATATTAGATTGAAATCAAGAGGTCTGGAATCAATTCTTGTTCTTACCACAGAGACTCAGTGCAAGCTTGGGCAAATCACAGCAGGAAAAAATAAATATACAACACAAATCTTTAGGCATATGATCTAGGTGCTTCAGCAACAGTCTAGTCTCCCAGTGCATTTCCTGTGGGCTATAGATAGAGAATTGTTGTTGGTGCCTCCTGGTTCTGTCTGCAAACGCTATCAGACTTCCATTCTTTATTGGATTCTTTGTTATGTGTATATTCAAAGCTAGCTCAGTGAGATTCTTCAACCCTGTAGACAATCTGACACTAGCAGTATCAAAAACTGACTGGTAGGTATAATTTTATGGAAGAAAAGCAGCTGAGAAAGCTTATTAATTTATGAATGTTTCCTTTTCATATGTTCATGCATTTGTATGCATATCTGTGCATGTACTTGTGCATGGCTACACATGTATTTGTGAATGGCTGTATGGGTATATGAAAGATTAAAAACAAGGGCACTATGCGGGTATTAGAAGATTAATTTAGCGACAGAAGAATTGCACAAAAAACACAGAGTGCAATTCCCACCATGTGTTCTGCCTTGTACTTGCCTACATTTCCCATCTAGAATGAGTAAGTGGAAACACTTCATCAGCATCCCAGATCACAAGAGGAGCAGAATGCTTATCAACTGCCATGCATTTCATAAAGGGGAAGAAGCTGTTTGCTGTAGTGAAAATCAGATGAGGCTGAAGAGAAGCAATCCTGTCTCTTCCTCCCACACACAGATAATTTACACCTGCACAGTTCAGCTATGCTGAAGCATTTTAATCAGTCTCAGAAAATCAAGAATATAATTTTAAATTCTGTTGTCCTCTTACACAAAGGGGAGATCCAGGAATTTCATACTGTACATGTTGCAGCTTGAGTATGATGGAAAGATCTAAAAATAGCTTCTAAAACCTGATTAAATTTATGTATATTTGCGAATTGGATTTGGTCATTATATTAACAGAACACTGCTATTTGTAGAGCAAATATATGTACTTTATTATTTACCACATTCGATTTTTTAAAAAAATGTATATTTACAGAACATAGAGAATAAGAGGAAATATTTAAGACATTAGTATTATCCATGATTCCTTGACAACAAGGCAGGTTTTGTCCATACTTCTTGAGAAATGACATTTCCTACAATAGCGCCCACGAAGAACAGGACCCTATTTTGCCAAGTGCTATGGAAACAGAATAATCTTAAAACCAGCCCTACCTCAAACAGTTTACAATCTAAGAAATGAAAGAAAGCAGATAGTAGGTGTTCGTTTAGTCTTTATGTCTTGCCTTGTATACTGGAACTGTAAAGAATTATATAAATTGTTGCTAGTTCTGATGCAGTTTTGTGATTTGCAAATTAAACTGAAACAGTAAGGATGGCTTCTGCCCTACTGTTCCAAGATGTTTGAACCTACAGATCTGAATAAACCTGACAAACTCCTTTCTCACCAAGTCTTTTGACTTTCATGGTTCTGATTCAAACTTGGACGGAAGGAGAGAGAAGCTGCAGATCTTCCGATTGCTTCCAAACCAAATTCTACATTAAATCAAGCTTCAAACTTTGATTCTGTTCTATACTTACTCTGAAAATTAATACTTTTATTTGCCCTTAAATGTTCTGAAATCATTAAAATGCTTCCATTTAAACAAGTGAACTGCCAGCAAATGTTAGTGAGCTGTGGCAGCAGGGAGAACACTGAAGAACTGAAATGGCTTTAAGGCCTTCAGGTGAGAGAATCAAGCCTCTGTCTCTAATGCTTCTGCATACAAAATGCATTTTAAAATCTCATTTAAAAAAAAAATACATGTGGGTGCAGTGATGTCTGTGTCCAGCATTTGTTTCTCATCAAGTGCTGAAAGTAAAGCATCGAGCTGGAAGGTGACCAAGCAGAGCTCCTCCAGCACCATCCTTGGGATGAGCATCATTTGTACCCCATGCATGTAGGTGTCACAGGTGGGTAGGGGACTGCTGGCAGAGGAAAGTGCCCATCACAGAGATCATGCAGAGAGAACTGGATAACTAAGAAGACTTGATTAACAGAAATGAAATTCAAAGGCAAAAAAAAAAAAGTTATGAACAAAAGTTTTACTTTAAGATCTGACCTCTTTATCTAGAAACAGCTCTGGAGGAGAACTACATGAGTGCATTAACTGGATACAAAATTATTCTGAGCTACTAACTTGCCATAACCGAAGAAAAAGAGAAATGCATTCATGGGCTGTATTGAAGATGCAGGAAGATTAATACCTTCCTGCAATGCACATCCCTAGCAGTACTTCATATGAAATATTCTGTGATTCATGTTCAAGAAGCAAAAATTCAAGCTCAGGAAGATGCTGGGATGAGCTGTTCAACCCATCTTGGAGATGGAGATCCTGTCATGTGGGATGGGACAGAGAGATCATGTTCTGGTTCATCCACAAGCATAGGGACTTGTGTTAACAACGGTCTAGGAATGCCTCAAGGGGGGAAATAGCTATTTAAGTGAGAGACAGTGGTGTCTTGAGAACACGGATATAATCTGATCATAAATAACTTTAGGGCGGAAATTTGGATGTTTCCTCCTAATTAGGAAATGAAGATAGAGGTCAGTTCCTGCTGTGAGTGTGGAAGTGAATTACTCTAGGTAGTTGTAATATGAACTTGGGTACTATAGGAGGAAAAAAATATGTAATGAAGTTGCTCATGTCAGTGCAGCTGCATAACTCAAATTAATGTCTCACACCTCAATACTCAGTATTGGCTTATTAAATGCAAAACTGAGTTTTTAAATGAAAGTAGTGTTTCACCAACTGGACTGAAACCTTTTAAAGTTATCAATATATCCAGCTCCCTTTGAATTCATGTAAGATATATGTTAAAACATTGGGAACTCATGTATTTTTCTCCAGTTATTGATGTGAGCCATGCAGTTATGTGGAAGATGGGAAGACAACTTTTTAGTCAGTAATCAAAAAAGGCTGTGATAATATTTCTGATAACAGTTCTTTCCAGCCCACCCCCCCCCACCCTCTCCAAAGGACAGTAGCTTAGTTCTTTCCTACTCAGTGTGTTTACCGGCCACTATGTAAAGATCATCTCTGCAACTGTCAGTGTATAACAAAATTTGTTAAGTTTTATTTTTTACATACCAAAGATGCCAAATATTCCTAGACAGCTGGTGAGCAGTTATTTTACTGGGAAATTAATTTTTCTGAATTATATTGAAAGTAACTAAGTTTTTTTTTGCATTTGCCACTAAATCTTTGTGCCTGTGATCATTGCACTAACAGCACCTGGTGAACTCCAGATGACTTCAGTATCTTTTTCATCTGTAGCTGTCTGTGATGCCTCAAAAGAATTAATTTATCCATTATGGACTAATTTCTTTGCTGATAGACTAGTGAGAATGATGCAGAAATACTCTTTGAGCCCACTCTTTTTCAGATGGATTTAGTGTCCTTTTTCTTTATCATTCAGCTCTCCTTGAGGTCTGAGAGTACCTTTTCATGGTTCACAAGTTGTTGTTGTAATGAAGTTGGCTGCAGTCCCACAGTAAGCTGTGTGACTCAGTGACAGTTGCAATCAGTGCACTAGGAAAAAGACAAAGAACTGATACATTGGGAAGCTGCAGCCAGAAATGTTTGGAGAGCTTTTCACAAAGTCTATTGGTTGGAGAGATTCAGATTAATCTGAGCTTTGAAGTGTTCAATATCATTATTAACTAATGTATGTAGCATCCAATGCTGCCAAGTTTTATATTTAACAAGCATTAAGTTTCAATTAGATACGATATTGTTAATGTGCCACAATAAAAAGTTTCACTACATTGCTGTGCGCTGCAAGACTTTTATTCAGGAAACACCTACACATGTTTTAAGAGAGGCAGGAAGTTTTACTATTTAAAAGCCACAAGGCGGTCAAGGATGCACTTAACTTGACTCACTTGCTTAATTCTCAGAAATATCAGTGAGATCTCAATATGGGCCAGAAAGGAAATATTTTGATTTAAACATCGTCATTTATCGTTCCAGAGCCTGATGTGTTCTCATGAAAATGAGAATTTTCATTTCTCAAGTACCCTGCCTAGGACTTGAAGAATGCTTCGAAATCAGTGATGTTACTTCAACAGAAGGTATCTATCGTTCTTTTGACTATAAATGATAAAATCCCGATACAGATCTTGTTTGTAGATTCTTTCTAATTACTAGCAAGCATTTTGGTAGTATTTATGTGATCCCCTTATAAGGATGATCAGGAATCTATGTGAGCTAAACTCTGTAGGGAGGAGCTGAATCTAAGGTAAGCTGTGGCCAATGTGCAGCAATTATACCAGTTCCACTCCTTCTTTGAAGAGAAATGTACAAAGCATCTGAGAACAAAGCAAATATATCCTGGATAGCTCCAACTTATGTAATAGCACTCCCACCTTCTCTGCCAGCGATTCATTTCTTCTTCATGAACAGTAATGTACTCAGAAGTCACCCACAATCACACATATGAATGTAGTCCCACTCATTTGCACATTCCTATAGCAATTCCTACAGTATTACCTTACATCAAGCAGTTTTAAAATGAGCTTTTAAGGAAGAATACAAAACATACATTTTTAAATAGCCTTAGGTACTCAGCAGACACATCAGTGAGGACAATGACATGTACTTGTATCACCAAGAGGCTTTGGTTACATAAAAATTGCCATTTTGTCTCGGATTCGTTGTCCACTGAGTCTAGAATCCTGTTGGTGAAGGTGACAAGTACCAGATGCTTCAGAGGCAGGTGTAAGAAACCCCCATATTGAACACTTATGTAATAGAGAGGGTTCTTCCTAAAATCAGGCAGTCTGTGGGTGGCTTATGCTTCACAGCAGGAGAGTTTATAACGCCGCAAAATGTTTATCTTCATTATGTAACTGTGGATGTGATTACCCATCTATAGGCAGCCTGGGCAGAAAGTGCCACGGGGCTTTTAATAAACACTACTAATCAGGACCTTGTGTTATGTCTCAGCTCAGAGACATTGGAGCAGTTCAGGATCTGAGTGAGCCAAAAGAATTGCACCAATTTGCCAGGCTGATCATTCTTTAAATTATAGAAAGTGCTTGCAAAGGCTCATTCAGCCATCTCAATGCTGGATGTCTGCTCTCAGTCAGCCACTAAGCCGGAGATCCAGACTTGTCCAAGTGTTGCCAGTTCACAGTGGTGAGTTCCTACGGAGTTACACAGGCTGAGCTTGAATTGGGGAAGTAAGCAAGAGGACATTTTCCTTCAAAATCATCTCGGGAAAAAGAACAATCTCTCAGACAGTTGGAATCAAAAGTAGCCCAGATTTGAAGTAATTTCCAATTCTAAGATAACCCTCATAATCTCTATTATTTAAGAAAAGCAAGAGTGATTTATTTTCTTCATAAAAAGGATTGATTTGCTTCATCATAAAGAGGGAGGAACTGAAACATCCAGTACAAATACCAAAAAACTTCTGTGGTGGGTGCTTGATTTTTAAATTATATTCTGTTTTAAATTCCAAGTCTCCTTCCTAAGTTGAAGCTTTTCCACAAGAGGCAGCATGCATTCATAACAATTTAATTGAGTTTGTTTGATGTTATAATCATGCCATTAGTTAATTTAGCACAGCTCTATGTGAGTCCTAGGAATAATGACACATGCAGCTCATTTGCTATACTGCTCTGCGGCACAAGCAAGGAGAAACAAAAAGAAACAAGTCCCACACAGAAAGCTTCAAGTTTTAAGGTTCTTTAAATAAAAAAGATGTCATTAAGATGGCAGCTAGGAGCATGGTGGAAGGAGATCCTAAAGTAATCAGGTGGTGGGGTGGTACAAGGCAAATGTTCTCTTTGTAGGGCTGGCATCATGTGGTGTGTTTTCTGAAGTGAAGAACACCTATGGAATTCACTTGTGCTTGAGCTACCATTCCTTTCAGACCTTGCACATCTGTTTCTGGGTCTCTTTCTGGAAGCACTGGAAAGGAAAATCTTGAAAGAAAGCACTCTTTCACAGGTATGTACTTGTTTGAATCTCTGAGACACCTTTAAAAATAGAGTGGGCATGTCCTATCGCATACTGAGAAGTGAGAGAAGTGAGGGTGGGGTAAGTATTGTCCTCTCTTGGAAGCTGAGAGATTGAGGAAGCTCCTTTCTCATGGCTGAACATGCTGAACAGCTGTGTAAATGCTCCCTGCCTATTTCACTTAAAAAGAAACAGGTTTGCTTTAACTCCCTTGGATGGTGGATGGTTTAAAGTAACCTCCCAGCTGTGCACTGAAATGAATTAAAGGTACACATACAACGGACCATGGTGTCTGGGCTGAAAGATCTTCCACCGCTTCCACCAGGCCCTCATTCCATTGTGCCGTGCTGTTTGCACACAGACTGCGGGTGGCTGTGCAGCACAGGAGTGTGGGGCTGGGGAAGGATCAGGAGTGCTGAGTGTGCAGTCTGCACCCGGCATCACACCGCAGCTTCCCCCAGACAGCGCATTGCTGCGTGTGGAGCAGCAATACACCTCAGTTTCCTATTTTATAGAAACTGAAATCACCGCAGTGGATCTGTCCCCAGCTGCTATCCAGTAGGCCCTGCTTTAATTTTAGAATATATTTGGGACTTTCCCTTTTGAGGGTCTTCGGACCTGATTTTCTGGGTGAGTATTAGTAATAATGGTCCAAAAAAAGCCAAAAAGAAATATATGAAACATTCTGTTAAGTTTGAAATGAAATTCTAAATAAGATTTGTGTGTTCTTCAAAGAATACTTACTTTTTAATACAACCATTAATAGTAATAATAATAATAATAATAAAAAAATAGATTGCAGTAGTTTTTAGTGTGCTTGTCTCTTTTCTTCTTTTATTTTCCCAATTTTTGCAATATTTTTCCTGTTTTCAAAGGAAAGGGTTGAAACTGTAGAGCTCCAGGAGTTCTCCCATTTTTCATATATATATATGGACGTTGTGGCTTAGCCTAGGTAGTGACAAAAATGCATCCACTGCTGGTACATTTGAGAAACAATAAAATAGCATCCTACTCCATAAATCCACCACTCCAGACTCAGAATCACCCATCTTGGCCAGGAATCACTGCAGGAAAAGAAGAGGGACATGGGGGAGGACAGAAGACGATATTCATCCATCTGTGCTCTTCCACAGCTTTGGAGTGTGCTCTGAGAGGCCAAAAGTCTTCTGGCCTGAATGAATTCTCCTCCTCTTAATTTTAACCTGCCAAATAATCTGAACTAGAAATACACTTGCCTTAGGCTTTCTATGGAGTCAATGGAGAGAGAAAAGCATCTCCAGAAGATGACTCAGATATTCCACAGGCTCTGGTACTTGGCAAGGCCAGATGTGCTCCTCCCAGCTGGACAGCAGCAGGGAGCCAGGGAAGCCCCAGGAGCCCTGGCTGTGAGCGACAGCATTTCTGGGAGCTCCTAGACAGATGTGAGGGGCTCCCCTGTATGCATTGCAGTCACGATCACAGGCTGCACAGAGAAACATACTAAAAGAAAAGTATCTATAGTGGAAAGAAGCACTCCTATCAGCCCCTGTACAAGAGAGCCATTTTGTCTCTGCCTCTACCTTTGTCTCAAAGAGTGACTTGGAACTAAGTGCTGCTGCTGCTGCTCATGTGTAAACAGAAATGGGAAACATGCATCCTCAACTAAAAGTGAAATGTGTTCTTCATCGCATTTTCTGATTTCTTCCTCTAAGCAAGTAAGCATCTCTTATTTTTACCCCACTTGATCCTGACCGCAGCATTCAGCTGCTGTGTTGCTATCAACAGCACAGTCCTGAGGCCCCAATTTCACTCCAGTTTGACACACACAAGGGCTACGCTTCAGGCCAGCACAAATTAGTCCCAACAAAAGCAGTTTTGCACTACCATTCTTTTCTCATCCCCCACTGTGCTATCCCTTCCCTCAGGCAGTGTTGGGTGTTTACCCGCTCTGTGTTTAACTACACCTCATGAAGGGCCAATCAGTTATTATTTCCTACACTTGCTTTAGCCTGAATGCATTCCCCAGTGCGGTTCACTGCTCAGCATACAGATCTATAGCTAGCACAGCCTATAACTAGTATAATTCATGTAATGTCGATATTCTGTTTAGAGCCATCTACATTAAAATTTATATATTTTAATGTAGCTTTGCATCTTGCTAGAAAACATGTTGGAGACAGTTGGATCAAGTATCATAGAACCACAGAATGACTTGGGTTGGAAGGGACCTCAAAGCCCACCCAGTTCAGGCTGCCACCCACCAGCTCAGGCTGCCCAGGGCCCCATTTAACCTGGCCTTGAATGCCTCCAGGGATGGGGCACACACAGCTTCTCTGCCAGCCTGTGCCAGTGCCTCATTGCCCTCTGAGTAGAGAATTTCCACCTAATATTTAACCTAAATTTCCTCTCTTTTAGTTTAAAGCCATTCCCCTTTTGTCCTTTCGCTATCAGGTCGTATAGAAAGTTGGTCTCCCAAAAAAACACAATTTTATCCTCTATGCACTAACAAGATTCCTGATGAGAATTTAACAGAATCTGACTTTGCTGAAACACTGTTATAAATTAAATCAGCTCAGTTTCGTTAAATCCTTATTAGGACATGTATAATGACCACCCAGCGTTTAACTCACACTCTGATTCTGAATGGAAGCTCTTACAAAAGAGATTCCCTAATGATGTGTTATAATTTACTTCAAAATGGCAGAATGTCCATACCACTTCCATTTTTTGTAAACTCATCATTAGCATCTAGATGTGAGTGCAACTATCACTGCTTTTTGTGGAGGCAGATTTCAAACTTTTACACGTAGGAGGTAAAACCTTAAGTAAGAATTGGTCATTTAAGTTCTGCATTGACTGACTGATCTAGATAGCATTACTGCCACTGATCCTATTATGGATTTTAAGATGTGAATGACATGCTGATCAGAATTATGCAACTTAACCCTTGTAATACATCCTCTATATATAATTCTTCTGCCACAGATTTGTGGCCTGCTACGTGACACAAGCACTGCTGACCATCTGTTCCATTAGAGATGTCACAGACACGAGTGCAACCATTTCAAGGAATGGTAAATAAACACCCTGGGCAGAACGTACACTGGTCTTTTGTTCAGTAGAGGCGTAGGAGACATACTTTAGACTTGCTTAGTAAATGCATTTTCCAACATAGAGTGGACTGCTGCCTCATCGTAAGTATTCCTGTTAACCACACGTTTTTAAGGATAAGAGCTGATGAGCTTTACATTTCTCATTTAAAAGTGTCTCTAGAACCAGGGCCAGAGAATATTTGCAGGTCCAAGGCCCACAGCTGTCAAAATGTCAAAGCACTGGCTTTAAGGTATAAATTAGTTCTTGTAAGGTGCAACTAAAGATCTTTTCCCAAGCAAATAAGGCCAGATTTCCATTCGTAACTTTTAAATAGTCAAGTCTGTAACAACCAAGTGGAGTCACAGAATGTATGTCTATCTGTTTGAGTTTGTGTGACTCTTGAAGGAAGACAAGTCCCAGAGCATATAGCACTTATGACATGAAGTGGCAGTTGGCCTGAGGTTTCTGGATGGTTTCACCTGTGCTAGGTCTGCTTCTGCCCTGTTTGCATGGGCGGAGCTCAAACATACTTTTCAAATGAGCTACTGACAATGAAACACCTGATTTTCTGCTCCAAAACACAAAACTAGGAGGCTCTGAAACCAGCTGCTGCCCAGCAAAAGGCCACTCCATATTGGTGTTCTCTGATCTTCCCAATTTCAGTGGAGACAAAGAGGATTTCTGATTCAAGACATAAACCAACATGTCTTCTTTGTGACATTCTGACAGAGACAGAAACTGTTTGTAAGACCTCTGCTATGTGTACGGAGCCATGAGATCAAGTGCAGAAGCTGAAGAGCTACAAGAGGTAAACAAGCAGGGAGCTCTTCCCCACTCACCTCCTCCATGCAAATTCCTGAAAGTCGTGTGGTTAATATCACATTTTCAGTTCATAAATGAATACACACTCTATTCTTAATGTAGGCATTCTTAAAAGCTTTAATTATTTGTGCTAGGTTACAAACGAGTTCATTTTACTGAATTGTCATGGTGGAAAGTGTTATTACAATAAATATGTTTAAGGAACTTAAAAAATGCAGCAGATTTCTCTATCTTTTTGTCATTATCATGTCTCTTTCTTCAGAGGTGTCTGAATAGAGCTGTATGACAAACGGAGCTGGTTCCTGAGCACTCCTGTACAGGACATTATCTGCGCATCACAAGGCAGAAAGTACTGTAAAAGAATTCTTGCTGCTATGTAGAGTAACATGATATCCCCACAGCTGAGCTTCAAAACACATTTTTAGGGGGCAGGCAAGAGGTTCCTATATTCATATCACACATTTGAATCACTGAGAATTGTAATATTGTGCAAAACTGGGTTTCTGGTATATTTTTAGTATTTAGATGAGATTGTGCCATGAATAACCAATCCATTTTTGACTGTACCATTTTAGGAAAAAAAATGTTTTTACTAAACAATTAGAAAATTTCCTCCAAAAGCTGCCCTGATAAGGAAGAGAGCATCACAGGGCATATTTGGGATGCGTGCAAACATGTGCCACGTGGGCCACTGAGCAGAGCGGCGTGACAGCAGCTTGCTATGATTGCTCCATCACGCTGATGGCAGAGCCCCTTTGCAGTTTGGAACAGGAATGTTACAGTGAACGTAAACCAACCCATGCCTTCTTTTGCCTGGAAGAGAAAATTATGTAGACATACATATACATAAAATGAGTTCTATTTAAAATGCTTCAACTAACGATTCTATGAACCTCCCCTCCAAACAGAATTCCCCTCCGAAAAGAATTCCCCCCAAAAAACCTGACAGGAACTTTCTCTTCAACTTTTTCTCATTCAATCACGAATATATATATATATATATGTAAAATAAAAGGAAAATACGTCCGGAAAAAGCCTCTAGACATCATTCCAACGAATAACCCCTCCAGCCCAGGCAGTGCTGCGCTCCCCACCCTGCTGCCGGCGGTGCCCCAGGCACTCCCCCCGTCTCCCCACCCCCCGGGGGCAGCAGCCCGCGGACGGCCGCGTGGGAACCGCTGCGTTTCCGCACAGGAAGGGGACAGCTCATCGCTGCTGTGTGGCAGCGGGGAGTGAATGAGCGGTTCCAGGAAAAACGGAACGGGGCTGGAGTTGGGAGAAGTGCCTCAGAAGTAGCGGATGCGCATTGTCAGCCCCAACCGCGCCGCTCCCCCGCTCTTACCTGCCCCGCTTCGCGCCTCCATCCCGCTGGCCCGGCGCAGGGTGATCCCCGTGGGGGCCCCCGCTCGGGTACCCATCAGCCCCGCCGGCCCGGACCCGCGCGGCGCCCCACTCAGCGCACGGCGGTGCTGCGGTTATCCCTCCGCGGCTGCTCCCGGGAATGGCGTGAGGCAGCGCCGCGGGAACTACTTTGGGAGCGCCGAGCAGCCGCGGGGCTCGGGGAGAGCGCTGGACCCGGCCGGGCAGCGGGAGGGGTGTAAGGGAGGGGTGTGCAGGGGGGCCGCCCGCTTCCCTCCGCTCCACTCCCTTGCGGTTATTTTGGATCGCGCAGTGGCGGCGGAAGGAGCCCGAAGCCGACGCTTCCGCCCAGTTTTCCTGTGAGGGGGTGGTGGAGCGAGGAGCGCAGCGCCCAACTTCCCGCAGCCTTCCGCGGGTCGGAAGCTCTCCCTGCCGCACCCCCTCCCCGCACCGCACCGACGTGACGCAGCCCCTCGCTGCCGGCCCTCCCCC
>JACDJE010000342.1:155036-226193 GCA_016647715.1 Pavo muticus
AAAAAAAAAAAAAAAAAAAAAGGACCGAAATGCAGCAATGCAGGACTACTGAAGCAGCCGCCGTGACTGTTTGGTGCGACTGCTCTGCAGTTGCCAGTGCTAAAATGGAGCTGCTTGTTGCTCGTGAATACACCATTTCATTACCTCAATACAGAGGTGATCCTTAATTATCCACTTGTGGGGTGGAGGAGGCTCTGTCGCTGGTGGAAGTGGGAGAACACCTGAAGAGTTACTGAGTGTTACTTGAAATAAGAGGAGTGAGCCCTCATGTAATGTTTAGTCCGAGTTCATTCGGCGTTGCTTGCAGCTCAACATATATAACCTAACGATGCATTATCAGCAGCAGTGCTTTTTCTCACACAGTGGATATTTTTACTTCCTAGAATGTCACAAGCATTCTGACTCAGAGGGGGTGGAAATATGTACATATATGTATTTCCCTTGGTTTCATGTGCAACTCTGACACCAGATCTGGCAGGGCCGGAGTCGTTCCTCTCTGCTGATTATGCACACAGCACTGGAGTGTTGCTGTGAATGACTGGGAAATAGGGTTGAAATTCAAAATCGTTTGTGAAAATAGGGCAGATCTACATGGTGAAGTACATAGTATATTAGAAGATCTGTGCTTAATTTTATTATAATTGATATCATCAATGGCCTTGAATTCATTAACAAATCTCACTGCATGTAAGGGCGAATACGGGTACTTGGCAACATTTTTGGTGTCATCGGCTACCAGCAATATCCCAGTAATTGAGCATTATGCTGTGTTTACAGAGCTTCATTTTATGGAGTAAGACATAAAGGTTTGTGGTGCCTGGAGTCAATAATATTAAATTCTTTTAAACTGTAACGTGTGGTGCAGAAGATTAATTAAAAAGCTGCATTAAAGACTATTAGGTTTCCTGTCAGTCATGAGCACGTGTCAGGCAGCCTTCTAAAATCCTGACTGCCACAGCTGGATTTTTTTGTAGTGATTTTTGACCACTCTTGTAAAGATTGCACTGCATTTGTCAGTTAGACGCTAGCTAAACGAGAGTATTTCTGTACCTTTCCAGATCCATTTCTGCATTACTTTTTTTCCTCTCGGTGCTGTTGTGTGGTCAGTGGGAACACAATGCAGCACTCACAAATGCTCTTAGTTTTCAAATGGAGGAATTAGGTGGGACGTGTGGCCTCATGGGTCAATCTGCTGTTTGTGCAACTTAACATAATAATGTCAGAGCATGCAGGTCAGCAAGCACTGTACAGAATTCCTGATCTGATGGCAGATTTTAGTGCTGTCTGGAAATGCTTCTGAGTTTCAGTGTTGTTACCCAACAGAAGAAGTGCTGCGTTATGTAGTGCCTGTTGAGTGGGGATGAATGATGACAGGATTAAGATGGAGTCTCAGTTGCTCTATTGAGGAGCAGGATTGCTGCTTCCCTACTTGTTTACTTTCCTCTGTGTGCAGGCGGCCTCTTTCTTTTTGAGGGAATGGCTCTGCTCTGGATTTATATTTTGAGGGCACTTTTACAGATTTAGGCTGTCATATACGTTTTGTTCCACCAGCACAGGCATTCTCGTGGTCATTTTCCTATGTAATTTGACTTAGGAGATTATAAATTAAAGAAACACTGAGTATACGTTAGAGCTGTGTGCTTAACCATTTCTAGGTTGTGATGGACTAAACAGCCTCAGGTGCTGCTGATTTGAAAGCAAAGGTGAACTGTGTTTTTTAAAATACAGCACTTGCTATATTTGTATATCTTCCCTGAATGTTTATGAAAATACTGCTTCATGGGGGCTTCAAAATTTCTTGCAGTTGAAGTCCAATTACTGAACAGTGAACATAAGATCCTATCTGAGAAAGCAAAGCCAACTAGTTTGTTTTCATTAGTTCTGGGAGGGTTTTAACACGTTTCTGATTTTACTTCTGCTATTGAGAAGGAGCATAAGCTTCAGAATTTTTCTTCCCTTTATGTAAGGAATTTGTGTTGTTTTTTTTTTCTTGGGGGGGGGTAATTTGTTTTGAAAGCAGTAAATTAATTAATTATGGTGGAATCATTACAATTCAGATATATTTTCTTCTGTGGCAGTGGCTCTGTGTTTAGAGTCTCGGGGAGGTTTTCCAGTTCTGTGAACGGCTTCTTGCTGCCTCCTGGGCTTTGTGCTACGCTGTACTATTCTGAAGGTGAAACTGAATTTACATATTACATAATCTTCAAGCCAGTAACGCTTCTTTCTTTTTTTAAAAGGTTCACCTTAACAACGTTACTTGAGTACTGTACTCCTGCAGAAAAATACCTTTTGGCTGTTTCAGTATAACTGGAGCCAGCGTTAACATTTGAATTTAAAAAGGACATTTTTTTTTCCTTGTTTGTTTAAAATCTGATGTGCTTGAACTGTTAAAAAGGCAGTGACGACATCAGTGCATGCTTCAGAAGCAAAGAGCTTTCTTGAAAGGAATATATCTTTGCAGGATCAGAAGTCACAGGATTAAAGCTGAGGGCATTCCTGGTGTTCTCAGGCTAACTTTTTATATTTGTTATTTAGCCTTTCTTGTGAGTATTTGGAAAAAATCATATGCGCTGGTGATGACTTGATGGGATACAGCAAACACCAGAAACAAAAAACACTGTTGAGAACATTGCTGCGAGTTGAAAAGGGAGACATGGGAAATACTTTTGTCGGTTTTGGTTTTTACTGCTTTGATTCAAAAACAAAACCAAAACCCAATCCTGTGGTACAGCATCTGCTGTACTGTCTGAAACCTTGTTGCTTTGATGCTGAAACATATGCTTTCTCCCTCTTAATATTCTTTCCCGATTGAACTGGTTGCAGTTTCTTTCAAGGACTCAGAGAGCTTGCTGGCAGTTGCGATGTTGCTGAGGTTCCCGGTTTCTTTATGGGTGTTTACAAAATGAACCATCTTTGGCTGTTTCCTCTCTGTTCTCATGTTCAGCATTTAAGCAAACAAATTTTAACTAGCAAAGCTCGCACAGCTACCGTACCGCTGGAAGTGGCTGCAAACAAAAATTGCATGGGTTTACCATGGTTCCTCAAAATCTTCTCCTTTCTTTCTGTTCAGAATATTCATTACTTTATCTGAAAGCACTTCTGGTGGCAAAGTATTTGCTTAGTTACTGGTGATTTTATAAAGGCACTGAGTTTTAATTTGGGACATTTGTACCACGTTTGCCACATTTTTCTTATGCCTTGATACCTTGTTAGAGGTCTTGGTGTTCAGCTGAAACAGTCTTCATCACTGCTCCTTATTTAAGGAGGGAACTGGGTGCTTTTTTAGGTATGCTGTATTAGTAAATATTTCTAGACTTAAGATAAGGCAATCTATGTTCAAGTTAAACTTTTCCTACATTAGGTCAGAGAAGAGGTATTCAACTCATGGTTGAAGTATGATTCCATGAATTCTCATGGCTGTACTACTCCACATTGGTTTTTCATACAAGAAGCAGTGTTGCGTCGTATAGGGTAATGTATTTTATGGCATATGGTGGGTACCAGGGTAATAAACGTGCTGTCTCTCCTGCTCATTGAGTGTTGTCTGTAATGGAGCTCAGTCTCTAAGACTGTGGTAGTTTTGAACAGCACTTGATTGTGTTGAAGAACCAAACAAGCATGTTATGTGCATTTGTTCTCACATCTTTTCCAGTTTATCTTTTTCATAATGCTCGTGCAGGTATCTCTGATACCAGTCTGCTGAGAGAATACATATATATTTATGTTCACTGTGTTATATTCACTGTTCTTCTTTCTGTGACAAGCAAATATTTTTTAAAAAGCAAACAGCAAATCTTCAGATATGCTTAGGGGCAGAAAATGTGCATTTAAGTATTTTCAGTAGTAAAATTAAGTATAAACGTTCCTCTAATTAAATAATAGCAGACTTGCTACACATAATTGCAGGCCAGAATTCCCACTGCTCCAGATAAAGCAGGCACAAATAAAATCCCAGTGTAATCCTGATAAATGCAGCTATGTGTGCAAGGAGCTCATGCATTTTTGTCTCCAATAACTCAGTGTCTTGCTATAGCAAATACTGCCATCAGGGAAGGTATGCTCCGTTCAAAATTACTGACTGATAACATACTTGTATGGATTAGAACATACTTTTCTAGTGTGTGCACTACAAGAATTCCCCAAACATGTACTGTCAAAACATTTAAACCGTATTTAAAGTTGAGGTGGTAAAGATTTTTTTTCCTCCAGGTGTATTAATTCTTGTGCTTAAAAAATGTGACCACTGCTGCATGTGGTACTTTTGTGAGGTGAGGAAGTCCTGTAATCTGTGCTCCTGCTGTGAGTCAAACACTTCACCTGCTTAGAAGCTTGGCAGACATGGGAGCCCACATTGGCTTGACCGGTTCGTGAGAGCAGGCTTTGTTAAAGTCTATGGAACGAGCTCTTTTCTCTCTTTAAAAATTAACTCTAGAAAAACAGTACCTAATAAGTTGGCCTTCTCCAAGAATATCTGACAACTGTTGCCAGTTGCTCTTTTTCTTTGACTTGCCCTGACAAGTTGTGACACTGACAGAAGTTTGTCAAGGCAAAAATGAAACTGGCTTATTTATTTTAGTGAAGTCAAATGCTGTTAATAAACAAGTGCAATGACAAGGAAGTATTAAGAATATCATTAATAAAACAAATACTGAAAATTTGGGTGCAGTTTGTTAAAAACTACAGCTGAAACTGGCAGTCTTCCCTAATTAAGGGCAGAAGGGAAGATAGAGCTCTTGGTGAGGACTCCTGCTTGCAATTTTTTCTTTCAGAAGCTGCGCAGAAGAGTTTTGGTGAGGTGGTATAAACCTTGATGGCAGAAGTGACTTCTCTCTTTAACCTTTTTGAAAGGATTAAGTACTTGTAGTGAAAGGTGGGAGCACAGAGCCTGCTCTGATGTAGGAGTGTTTATGTGGCTTCCTAGAAACTTCTCAGCTGGTGACATTCTGTAGTGCCCCCAGGTATTTCTCTTCCTGTACATGTCATGCTTGCTCCAGGTCCCAGAACACTGCCTTAATGGGAAATGTTAGCCAAGGCCAACACATTCTGAGCCTGAACAGGGACATGGTTTTGAAAAGTGTAAAGAAACTAATTCGGGATTGAGTGTTGAGTCCTATACATCTAAAATGTGAAATGGTAGTTTTTGTCTAAGTGGTGGTCCTTATGTACCAAAATTGTATGTTTATAAGCACTAGTTCCTGTTGCTAATCCCTGGTCTCTTTCTTCCTTTAAGACCAACAAAAATTGGAGATTTCCTAGCAGGGTAGATTCACAGCAGCATGTTTGTGCCCTCGTCAGGGGACAATGATCTGTCTTGTTACAGGGATCATCTGTAGTGTGGGGGCTACTGATCTGCTCTGCTGATGTCATACCAAAGAAGAAAAAAAGTATTTTTTCTGCCTCTTTAATTTTGCAAGATTAAAAAATCTGTAAGAGGGATAATGAGTCCTGGTTCCACTGTTATATAATGAGTGTGCCAAGAAAATGCAGAGTTGTACAGTCAAATGCTCAGGAATTTTCAAGATTCAGAGCAGAGACTGTGCAGTTCTAATCTGTGTGGCTGAGGGGTATGAATTTTGGTTGTTTTGATACTGAGGCAGAGCCGGCACAGTAATCAAATTGCCTGGGTTCCACTCTCAAGCCTTCAATGCTAGGAAGCACCTATTTTCGCTGTTTTCAGCCCCTTGCTTCATTTGCTGCCTGTCCTGTGCCAGGAGCGAGGCCTGCATCCTCTGGCCGTGTACAAGTGGTTCTGTGTCATTGAGGACTCCATCCAGATAAAGGTGTAAATCCTATAACTGCTACCATTGAAATATAAAGGAGCACTGTTCTAATAAGCTTGTTAGATTTTTGTTTGTTTCTGCACTCTTGCTTGTTTTACTCCTTTAAATTTTCAAATTTCAGCTGTTCGATTATTTCAGATGTTTGTAATGATGCTGTAATTTTTTTCCAGTCCTACTGTATGGAGTTTCTTGTATTGCTCTGATATCTGATTCTCTTTATCTGAAAGTTTATCTGATTTCCTCCCTCCTTCCAATTTGGAATCTCTCTGAGAAGTTACTTGAAGTAGTGATAGATCTGTTGAACTTGCTTTAGTTTTAGTGCTCCTGAGGCAGTACTGACTCGTGCTAAGAGAAGCCATGATACTATCAGCCCTGTGCACGTCAGTCAGAGTGCTGTCAGACTGTTGCCACGTACAGGTGTTTGTGCAGTGAGGCAGCCCCCGCACAGCATGGCGGAGCAGGCCCGGAGTTCAGCCCTGTCACAGCGTGAGGCCTGCACCAGAACTTAGCATCCTGGTGTAAGGTGCTTGCAGCTCTCCTTGAAACAGAAGTGCAGTAGGGCTTCTAAGTGTCCTCCTGACTGAATCTTGCTTCATCTTCTTCTTTCTACGTCCAGAAACTTCAGGAAATGTGCAGCCACTGCTCAGTGTTGAGCTGATCTCTAGAGCAGTACCTTCATGTTCTGTGTTTGTGCAGAACAGTTCTGGCTCAAAATATCTTGTCTGAGCTGCGTCTGGCTTGAAACATCTTTCCCAGAGCCTCCATACGCACCTTAGCATGTACGTGCTTTGTTTCTATGGTGACAGGGAAGCATGGTGTGTGTTGGCAGCCCTATGTTAGGTAATGGAGGACTTGCAGAAAGTGAGTGGTTCTGTGGGGTGCAGAAATAGAGCCATGGCCATGCTTGCACCCCCAGTGCCTTGCTGCCCAGGTCTGGCTTTGAGGGTAGGCCTGGTTCTGCTTTGGGTTGTCTGAGGGTGTAGGCACCTCTGGGAATTGATCCCAGGGGAAGCTGAAGGAGTGTTGCCTTACCGTATCCTCTGAAGTATCTTGCCCCATGCATGAGTGGGGAGGGTGTACGCGTTTGTTTCCCCAAAGGAAGGCAGAAAACACAATTTCTTCATTTAGTAGTTGTAATCTGAGTAAGAGCCTGTCTGTTAGCCAAAATTATTCCAGAATAAGACATTAATTGTTATTCTAGAATAAGTCATGAATTGTTGTAGTTTAGTATAGTGTTATTTCCTGTTAGGATACTTTTATTCTTCTGGAAGAAGTTGGATTAGGAAGAGGAAAAGTCATAAGCTTGATGATTGAAGGAGGGGAGCTTTTCAGGTCCTTCCCTTCAAGCCTTTCCTTCTCTGCCATACCTATTCAAACTCTAGGGTTATGGTTTGTTTGTTTGCTTTTCTTGCATTACACATTTTGTTACCTGTTTGTTTGTTTATTTTTCTCCTTAAAATGGCATATTTTTCTGTGTTCTGAAGTGCTTTGGCTTTTAAAAAGACCCTTCCTTTTAAGTGATGTGTTTCGTTTTGGTTTGTTTGGGTTTCTTTTTGTTTTTTCCTTTTTGTGTGAAAGCATTTTTCTGAACTACCATTCTCAAGCAACTTGTCCAGAAAAGCCTGTCTAAAACAGAAGACACCAGATTACTGTCTCTTTTAAGACATTTTGACTTACCCACTTAGCATGTCTTAATACTAGGATATTCTACTCGGGCTTTGTTTGCCCTTTATTGTGGTAATGTTAACAAGAAACCTGTTTTGGTTCTTTGGTGGTTTTTTTGGTAACTCTGGACAACAAAAACATAACCCAAATAAGAACATGCATTATTTTGTTGTAGGAAGACAGAATGCTTCCCACGGGCTATGAGTTCATCCTCCTTTCAGCAATGGAAATAGAAGTCATCGCATGAGTGTTTAAAATCTGCATTGTGACCTCTCCGTTACAGAAGATTCAACTGAACTTTCCCATGTTTTTGAAGTTGGTGAATAATTCTTCATAAAGTAAAATTAGAATTGCAGCTTCTTGTCTAAATAAAATCTTTAGATTAGATTTCTGGAATAACTAGAAGGAGATTTACTGATTCTGTTAGTGTTTCAGCTGGTTTTTAGGCCTGAACGATTTTCTGGGAATTACAGAATTGGCTTTTCTGTTTTTTGGCATATTTGTGCTGCACGAGCTTGATCCTCAGGGTCGAAGACAAAAGGGGAAGTAGAAGCTTTAACTACTGTTTGGTCCTCATGTTCCTCCCAACTTGGGTGAGGGAACAATGAGCTCTGATTGATATGCCATCCCACGTAAGGCACGAAGATCCAAATCTCTGCCATGTGCTTCAGGAAGAGGTTATTTCAGTAGAGGAGCTGCAAGAGAGATCCTCTTTAACTTCTGCATGATGAAGGAAGAAACGAGTGTCACTTCTCAAGAGCCGAAGTGATTCTGGCCAACTTTTCTGAGATGGCTTGTTTGTAAGGCGGTTACAGGCATATTTGGGAGTGGGAGCTAAGTACTGTTAAAACTCTTAAAACATATTAATGAAATGTTTAAATCATTTATATAGGTGAAAGATTATTCTGTCTAAATCATTACACTTTTGATTATCTTGTATTTGCTGAAATGTGGCAGTTGCCAGATAGGACACATCAAACCACTGTCTAAGCATTAAATTGAGTTTCATAGATAGTGTTAGTTTTGTTTCTCCATTCAGAGTTGAGAAATACTGCTTGTCTCGAACAAGGAAAAGGCAATTCCAGTAATAAGAACACATCTGTGATTCACGCCAGTTTAACTTAATTCTCAGGTTTTGGTGTCCAGGATACAAAGAAGTAATTCACTATTTTGAAGCCTAGAGTAAAAAATTACGAGTGTAAATATTTGATAGAACAGTACAAAAAATGCAAGGAGGTAATGCACCTTAAGTAAACATTACTAAAACGTTCACTGTGAGGTTACATCCTGGGGCAGATCAGTGTATTCAAGTTACCAGCCTTGTTACCAATTGGTTACCCAGCCAGTGCTAATTTTCCTTTCATTAGGAAAAACAAGAAGTTATCTATGTAAAGAAAGATTAAAATTTTCTTGATTGTTAATGTAAATCAGGATTGAAATAATGTGTAAGTTGCTACACCTTAAATCTGTTTTTCATCTGCTGATAACTTCTCGGGATAGTTGTCTTCACTTTCTGAAGTGCCTATGGTATTTTGGACACCACAGCCAGAAAAGAAACCAGCTGCAGTCAGTGCCTTCAGTGGTATTGGAGCATTTTACATGCCTTTACTTTTGTTTTCTGCTTTTTTTTTCTTGTCTCAGTTATGCTTTCGCCACTGTAAAAATGAGTAGCTATAACTGTCATTTCCCAGTTTTAACATGGAAATACATGGACTGGGCTGTGTTTGGTGATAGAGGTGGGTTTTTTTTAATATATTCCCTGATATTTCTATAAATCAAAAGGTGTGTTTTATTCCAAATAAGTGCAGTCTTTTCGGTTAAATTGAAAGATGCTATTTATGCTTTTGTCTTTGACCAGGAAAATCAGTTTTGTTCTACCATATTTTCAGTGGGATGCAAATTTCATTGTCTTTATTTACACTGGGAAGTTATGTTTTCTGCAAGATTTTTTGCTTTCCTCTGTAATGAGTTCTTATTACAGTTCAGCAAGTAGTTCTGTCAGAGATTGCTTCTTTGGAATGTATCCTTTGGTAGTAACAGTGGTGGCCTAAAATTAGGAAGCCCACTTAGTCTAACCTTTTCTTGGTGCATTACTTCGGTACATCTCAGGAAGCTCAGACTGATACTTCTCAGGATTTAAGTATCTGGGTAGTATTTGTATGCTTTTGACTTAGATGGAGAGCCAAATCAGAAGTTGTTCAATGTCTGACAGTGGAAGTGGGCAGGATTTCATATTACCCCCGTGAATCATTTTTGTAACATTTGGTTTTTTCATGATGATAAAATTTGTGTTCATCTTCAGTCTTGTAAACCCTGTTGGATATCATCTTTTTCATAAATGAAAATGTTTCAGATGTGGTTTATTAATTTCAGTGCAGCAATTCCCAAGTCCAGTGGTTGAGGCGGTTACCAAGTGAGAGTACAAGACGCAGAGGAGCTAAACTGAAGTTAATGTTCATGACAGCATTTGGGGTTTGGTGAAATTTACCTCTTTGTAATTATGAAGGTCTGAAAGTTGATACTCCTCCATAAAACTATGCAGAAGAGGGCTATTCTCATGCAAATCTTCATAGCTGTGTTGGATTGTGGGTTTTTTGGTTTTGTGGCTTTGTTTTGTGTTGGGTTCTTTTTTTTTTTTTTTTTCTTTTAGGAGTTAATCTGAACTTCTTTTTAAATGCTTTCCACAAATTGTATGAAGTGCTATGGGTGGTTTTGTTTTAGTGTTTTTTGGTAGACTACTTACATAACTTGAAATATTTAACTCTTTGGTGTTTATGGGGTTTTGTTGGTTTTTGGTTTTGGAGTTGTTTTTTTTTTGGTTAGATCCTTTCTGACAACCTGTGAAATATTTCAGAGTAAGCTAAAGGTGCATAAGTACACAAGCAGTTTAAAATAAAAATAGCTAGAGTTCCATTAATACCCTACATTTCACCAACACTAACAAATCCAGTTTCACTAAATAAATGACACTGGTACTGTCATTTTGACACGCAAAGTAACTTTGCCTCCATGTACTTGATAGCCACCTCTTAGAGTATCTAAAGCAAATTTACAGTTGAGATCAGTTAATGAGGGAGTGTGGGAGTACATTTATTTGAAATCCTCTGAACTTAACTGCTCATTTCTTTGCTCTTTAATGATAAAGCAGATCTGTGGTTTGAAGCGGTTTAGGGATGTTTTGGTGACGAGGTAGATGAGCTACCTTAAAGCTGCAGAGGGGTCAGCTAACATTTCTACCCTCTGGGTTTAGCATTGCTTAAAAATGACATTGGAAATCTCCTACTGAAAATGCTGCAGAAACTTGATACCTGGGATATTGAAGCCCTTCAGAGATGGAATGTTTGTCCTAAGTGTTCGAGGGACATAAATAAATAATGATTTAGTACTATATTTTATCATTTTGAGTTGTTAAAGCTTTAAATAAAAATACAGGAATTGCCATAAAGAATCTGTCAAAAATCCTTGCTGTTCAATGTTGTTCAATCCATTCGATGACTTTTCTCTGCCTTACCATACCTTGTAGAATTCTATATGCTTCTTGAGGATGTTTAAGCTGAAATAGATTATTTGTTCCTCGATTCTTTGGTGGAAAGCTTTACCTTATGGCTGTCTGGTGGCACTGTGTTTTACAACACAAGCTGTCGAGCTTTGTGTGGTTTATCTGTTCTCCCAGGCTGTGTTGTGCTCTTAGGCATTTGGAAATTGAAGTGAACTAAAATGGCTATGCTAGATTATTTAGCATAATCTCTTGGTACAGTTGGTTTGCTGTTTTGTGTTTCCATGTGAGAATGTGAGGTTAGTTTTAGTATCTGAATGAGTTATTTCAGTGCATTATGTACTGCATGAGTATGTACTCTCTTGAAACGGCTTGTTTCACAAGAACCATGTGAATAAGGTGAGGAATAAAATGGCAGTCTTTCCAGTACCTACACAAGATTCAAGGGAAGAGCTTCTCAATGCATTTCCTAGCCAAACTGAATTGCTGTCAGCGTCAAGTGTAAAGTAACATGTTAGCAGCAGGAGGAAGGGTGTTGGGAATGCTTATGCTCTTGGGCTTTGGCCTGGAGCAAGCAGCTTGTGAGGTGGGCAGAGACCTCTGTGTCTCCTCTGCCACTGTCTGGGGGGTCAGAGCTGGCTTAGGAGCACATGGCAGCTGCCCACCTTCCCCCGCAGCTACCAGAAGGGCACTCATGCTTCAAAGACCACACGTGCTTTTGGTTAGATCTAACCTTCTGCCATCTGAGGTGTAGCTTTACAGTGGGTATGGACAAACATCCAAGATGCAAAAGTTTCTTGATTTAAAAAAAAAAAAAAAATTAAGTTAAATGTAATATTTCTGTGTTCCAATCATCTAGATGCCTATCTGTCATTTTTTGTGCATGAGATAAACTGTGTTTAATAGAAATTGATTGAATGCAAAGAATTCCTAACTGTTGGTTAGGGCTGAGGCAGTGTGAGCTGTGAATGAAGGATCATATTGGTTTGTGATAGCTGCCAAGTGTTCTAAATTACATTTTTTCCTCTTGTTGCTGCTAGGACTTTTGAACTCCTTGTGGGCAGTTCCTCAGAAGTAAATAACCCCACTGCTGTTCTCGCTGCATTCAGCACTTTTTCAGCTGTACAGCCTTGAGTGAAAGTCTCACTTTTGTCCATGTGGGATTAAAGAAAGGAAGATATTTCATGGGAAAAAGTGGAGTGAAGCAGCGGGGGGAGGGGAGGAAGGGGCAGGGAATTAGAGAAATAAAATAAATGTGCTGTAGGAGCTACCTGTGTGTATGGAGTGTGTTAATTCCTTCCCCTGGTTGGTGTGGCAGGAGCGGGGCTGGCAGTGGAGGGACCAGGTCCACTCGCGCTGCTCTTGGTGGCAATGATGGTGACCATCGCTTCTGTGCTGTGCTCAAGTTTGTCCTTCCTAATGTTAAAATGGAGGGCAAAGGGGGCAGGAAGGCAATGCCAAAAAGATTAAAAAGACTGACAAGTAAGGAGAGAAATCTAAGGCGTGGCTTTAGGTGCGCATTTAAAAGTCAACGAGGCAAACTACTGGCATCAGGTTTCTAAAATTATTTCAGATGCCTGTCTTGCTCTTTGAAAGCTCTTCTTGTAGCAGATTTTTGAGTTTTTTTTTCATTGAAGTTTAGTACTGGGAACATTAGAGTTCTTTATTAAGCCTGCTTCTCATATTGAGTTATTGCCCTGTCAGCCTGTGCATTAGGTTCTGGAAAAATACATAGTAAACCCCACTGCCTAATTGATGTGCTGCTTGGAAGCTATAGATAGTTTGTCTAGGAACTGCTTCCAGTCCTACCAGCGGTATCCATGGCACTGGTAAGAAAGCATTTCTAGGCAGTTTTTATTCGTTAGCTTTCTTTCTACTTTAAAAGAATGCCCATACGCTATTCTGAGATTTTAAAGAAAATGCAAAGAGAAGTCTAAATGTCTCTGTGGGCTATGTAGCTGCCATTCTGTATATGACGAGTGACAGGCTTCACCAGAACTCCTGCTTCTGAAGACAGGAGACCATGATTCTAAAGCACACTGTAGTGATGTTATTTATATCCTGCCAAAAGCAATTATCCTGCAAGGCTTATAAATATGTGTTAGCTCTTGTGCATGTGATAAACTCTGTAGACTTCCACAGAGATCTGTAAGTCTGCTCAGACTGATATATTTAAATTTTTGCAGGACTGAAGCCCAAATACTTGCATAAAAATATGTTTCTAGTTCAGGCATATGCAGATTATTCACCAGTGAGGCAGAAGTGTTTCCTTGGGACTAGTCTGTTGTGATTAGGTTTATTATACCTAGGTAAGGAGGTCTTACATTTAACAGCATCTCATAAGAGTTGTTTTAAGAAAAATGTTTTGGTTCACATGTATTATTTCCAACAATTTCTTTTAAGATTTCAAGAACCCTTAACTGTTCAAGAACCCTATTTTTATTTTCTGTGAACCCTGTGCTTCCTTGTAAAGATTTATTACTACTTAAAGCGTCTTCAGTTAGCTACTTTAAGCCCTAAAAGCGGCCTCATTCTGAGCTGTGTCTTTTCGTCACTGTGTGACAGAAAATGAGCTCCAGTGTTGGAGGAAAGGCCCGTGCTTTGGATCTTGGCTACCAAATAGAGCAGCTTTTCTGTTCACCTCGCAGCTGCTGCTAATGTTTCATTCTGCAACTGCTAGAGGATGGGCAAGTAACCATCCTCGTATGAGACAAAAATATAACTCCATTAGTCAGCTGGCGTGGGCTGCTGAAGCAGAAATGCAGGCTGTATTTTCTCCTGGTGGAGAAAAATCCATCACATCCTATTAAAGTTGCCATTAGCCGACTATGGGGGAATGTACATTTCCTGAATCCGTGATTGCCTGTTCTCCTTACTTTGATGGCTGTCTACTTTAAAACTTGTAATTTAGTCATAACTATTATAAGATCATGTTACATCTCTGGGGTTAAATCTATTTGACATATAATCTGTCTGAGAAAAGCCCTTAAGAAATAATGGTGCTTGACACTAACTGAACCTTAAATTATTGTGGCGTGAATTGGAGGAACTTGTTTCTGAGGGGTTCGGTGAGCTTTCTGAAGTCTGTCACCCTGTTGGACTTCTGCATTTCTAACATTTCAATTCTAACTTTTAAAGTACTTTATTATTTTAATTCTTTGCTGTTAAACATCAATTTGAAAGTTTCTTTCAAACTGTTGTTTTTGTTGTTGGTGGTGGCTTGTTGTTTTTTAATGGCTGTCTTTTGTACGTTCAAAAAAGGCTAGTAGCATCTTTGACATCCTCTTGCCAGCGGCCAGTGTAGGGCATAAGTAAGGGAGAGCTACCACCCCAAAGCTTTTTCGCACTAATATTTGAACCCTTAAGGTTTTTGGATGTTTAATAATCTTCATAATATGAAATTATGACAAAGTGCGGAACCAAGAAAATAAAGGTGCCTTTTTTCATTCTTGCTTACCAACAACAAGAAATTATTTTTCATTGTTATTCTGGCAGTAGCGATTTTTAGTTTTTAGTTCTGGCTAGCATAGTGTTTCAACAAATGGTTTGCTGTGGTTAGGTTTCCTCTTTAGGGCTGGATTTTGTTAAAATCTCTCAGCCACCTGATTCTTTGTCCTTTTTTCTGTGGACAGAGTAATGTTCAAATTTCTTGATTTCCTGAGAGATAAGTATTTGACCTTAGCATACGGAGTGAGTGGTACTAATATAACTGTCACAGATTTGTGATTGCAGTTTGCAGGTATATTAGCACATGTAAATTAAAGGCAGAATAGCATTCAGTCTTGCCATGTAAGGCTCATTTCTTTCTCCACTTTGTGTACAGTATTAAAGTTGAAATGGTGCAATGGCAAATGGTAGTCAAGTTTCAATTGTTATTGTAGCTAGCTGTGTTATAGTATAGGCAGGTCCTGGCTATATATCAAGCCTGTTGGCAGCTGTCTTGTCTTGGTGTTTTGCGTCTTTAGGGCAGGTAATGGGCAATGCCTTAAGCTGCTTTTGGTTTGCTCACTTCTGCCAACGATTAAGTTACTTCTTGTTCTCAGTAAGCAAGCTGAGTGACAGTGAAGGACTTCAGAATGTGGTAACGAACAGTAAAGTCAAAGTAAGAAAATCACATTATTGTGTTATACAACTGTAATTAAATATGTACTTAATGACTTTCATAGTTTAATTCAACTCTTCGTTAAAATGTGAAACTTATGCAGTTTCAGCTGATGGGGCTATTTTCTGTCAAGTCGGTTCCAGCATGTTCATGTAAGTAATGTTTGCTAAAACTCAGTACAGAACGTTGTCTGTGTTTCCACACTAATTTACACAAAATTTTGGTTGCTGAGCTGAAAACTGCTGTAAACTTCAGTGACTATTTTGTAAAAATTGAAAGTCAGGTCTCCATAACAATCTGTTTTAACTTCTAAGAAAAGGAAATGAGAAGATCCTATTCCAGAGTGTTTGATCCCATAACCCTAATTTTATGTAAGAGCT
This sequence comes from Pavo muticus, assembly GCA_016647715.1. Taxonomy (NCBI): domain Eukaryota; kingdom Metazoa; phylum Chordata; class Aves; order Galliformes; family Phasianidae; genus Pavo; species Pavo muticus. The sequence goes on from JACDJE010000342.1 coordinate 170,460, forward strand.
AAACACAACTATGCATCCAAAGGTTGTGCCCTCATGAGATGCTTTCCTGTTCTCATTGAGCATGGGTAATGGGATTTCTCCTGCATTCAGCATTTGAGGGTTGTTTTCCTATTGGATTTTTGCACTTTGGAGTTCAATAAAACTTGAATGTTTTCTCCTTGTGAAGGGAAAATCCACTCTGCCTGTTTCTGGTTAGCCTGCCTCAGCCCATCAGCATCCAGGTGGCTGTGGAGGATTCTTCTTAGCTTTCAACCTTTCTCTTTGTCTTTACTCTCTTGTGAGCAGGATCATCTGCTGCATGTGTTGCTCATTAAACAGGCACCGGTTTTCATTTAAAACAGTTATTTTCCTTACGTCAAAGCCTTCCTATGTGCTGAGTTATGCATCGTAGCCTTCAGCTTTTCTCCAACTGCTCTGAGTTGCATGTAGGCAGCCAGCTTGCTTTGTGTACAGCTGAGAGAGAAATGTAAACATTGGTGTGAATATGTGCGTGGATATGGTAAGTGCCTTCCTATCCTGGAGAATTCTGGATGCAAAATTTTACCTTAGTGAATTGACAGAATTAAGTGACCGGTCTGTTCGGATGCACAAATGTGCATGTACATGGCTATCTGTAGGCTCTCTTATGTGGATCCCTTTGGATTGGGCTGCTGGGGAGCTTGTTTTGCCTCGTACAAATTGAAAGAGATTGCCATATGGTCTGGTATAGTTCATGTACACAACTGTGATCCAGTAGAGGAAAGGCAAACTCCCTGCCTCCCTTCTGCTGTTTCAGAGAGGAACAGACAGGAGGAAGTAGGAGTGAGAACAGATTTCTGGATAGATTGGTAGGCAGCGGGGTGAATTCTTAGCACTTCCCACCAGAAGTTTATTCTAATAGCATCAATGCTTAACTGTGTAACTGCTGTTCGGGAGGCTGGAGCACAAGGATCAAGAGCCAATGCGTAAACAGGCTTGTGGGACTAATTCCAAATCTGAATGGTAAAGGTATTTACTTCATATTCTGGAGTAAGGCTATGGTGCTCTCAGCGTCTACTTGTGTGAAGTTGATCATGGCTTGGTTTTTTACTTTATGTTCAACCGAATGTGAGCGCTAGTGGATAGATGTGGAAAACGCTGTGGCAGTGTGCTGTCTGAAAGAGATTTTCCAAAGACACACACCTGGTGGTGGAAGTATGTGTACAGTACATCCACAGTGACTGAAATATGTCAAATGCTAAAGGAAGGGAAGTGCTAAGAGAATTTTTTTTTCCTTGTTTCTGGGCCTTTTAAAGCCAAAGGTTAATGTTTGTCTAACTTTTCAATAATGAGGAACAGATGGAATTTTGTGTTGAACACTGCTACTCTATTGGTGATCAGTTTCAGACTGAGGAATTAAATAAAAAATAAAGCACTTAAAAAAAAAAAAAGTGAGGCTTAGAATTACTAAGTTCATATATGGAATAGAAAACAACTCTTCTGAATTTCCTCTGGCTTAAAGGTGAGTTTATACATAAGCACCGAAAAAGAAAGAAGAAAATTATTTAGATAGGTCCTGAAATAATACTTCAGACCTGCATTTCTAATGATGAAACTTTGGTCTTTGTCATTTTGGGCTGCCTCTGAGAGGGAAAGTTGTGTGTGTGTGTGTGTGTGTTCACCACCACTGCCTTTGCCTTAGAACAGAGGGGCATGGCTGCAGGTGATGTGGTGCACTGATCTGTCAAAGCAATCTTTCTGGGTTGTTGAATTTTCTGCTTAGGTTGCACAGCCAGCTTGCTTCGCCATTGCATAACGCCTGAGCTAACACAAAGGAGGCAGCAGAGTTGTGCCCCGAGACTGAGGGAGGAGAAAGGGACAGATTCTTTGAGGCTGGAGTTAGGTGAGCAGGTTTAGTTGCCTTCCCATTATCCCACAAAATCAAGTAAGTTTTGCTGCAAACCTGCAGGTGCTGAATCACTGGTAGAACTCCACGTATGTGTTCAGACAACTCGTGTAAGTAAAATCTTACAATTAGTTAGGAGCACTCAAAATGAGAGTTCTGTATATCATTTACGTGCTCTGCATAGTATACTGTACCCAATCCGTATAACTATTCAGTGGAGCATCACCCTTTAATTTGTCTCATGGAAGTACATCATATGTCTGTGTCAGAATGCTTGCCTGAGTATAATCTGGAAGCTGCTTTTCTTGTGAGTGTCTGTGTACTGGAACCCAGTGTTTAAAGCTTGAAATTCATGGGGTTTGTATTTCCCTGCATTCTCAACAAATACTGAATAACCTTTTGTAAATAATGATCCTTATTAAAGGATGAATAGCTGCAAAACTTGAAGGATTTTCATGTATTTTTTTCTTCTTTTGAAGAGAGGAGATTTGTATTTCCTCTCCCTTGTGTGCTTGGCATAATAATGCAGGAGCACAAAATAAAGCAGTAACAAGCAGCTGTGGTTCATGATGCCAGTAGCGCTGCTGTTTGGAAAATGTGTTGTACCAGTAAATTAACTTAAAATGTAAAGGTTCTTCATTTCAAATTGTTAATTAGTGCTTCAGACATTTTATTTTGTTATTTTTTTAAATGAAAAATGTCTTCTAGCAAAAAAAGGCTCAGTTGTCTGATCAGTTTTTCCAGCTGATTATTAAGGACTATTTCTCTTTTTTAAAACTTCTTTGGTTTATATTTCCTCTAATATTGGTGATTTTTAAAAAGCATCTTTGAGCTGGTGAATCACTTAAATCACGTTTGTTTGTTAGATATTAAACTTTCTTCACAGTACAGATTATTGCTGTAACTCCTTTCCAAAAAAAGAAAAAAAAAAAAAAAAAAAGACCCAGACTTGAGTGTTCTTAATACTTGCTAGGTCTTACTGCAGTTTGAATTCAGACTTTGGAATTTGTGCAATAAAGCTCCAACCTTTACCGTAACTTCACTTCAAAATTCTGATGAGAATGAAAGCTTCAATCTGCAGCAAGGTAGTGCTTAATTTCTCTTACCTCTTTGTTAAAAATATTTTGTTTTAGGTGGATTTATGACAATAAAATTAACAGCTGCATGTATGTTTGATGTTTACAATTCAACTTTATATTGTGATGAATTTTTTTATTGTATTTCTTGAAAATTGTAGTTTCTTTGCCTCTCAATTTTCACCACACTGTGGGATAAACTTTTTGCAGTGTTCAGAATGTCCGTTTTCTGTGCTACCAGAATTAATCCCCTTGGATCATCCGGAATCAAGAGGACTCCCCCTTGATATTCTGTCCATACATAAAGGAAACTCAGTCTCTTGTTAGCATGTAAACTGGGCTTTAATAAATACAGTGAGGGCCAAAACTTGTGGCAATAAGAATTTGTATAGAGAGAAAATGAATGTTTCTGGGAGGAGGGAAAACTGCTCGTAGCTACATTAAGTATTTGTTGCTCATTATTCCATATGAGTGAAGCCAGAACAAGGAAACTTTAAGAGTTAAATTATGTTGATACTGCAGAAAGAGATCAAATGTGCCAAGAATTGTGACTTGAATCTTAAATATTCACATTTCAGGTTGTGGCTTAATCTCAAAATACATCTATAATGCAGAGAAACAGATGAGCTGTGGTTGGACTGCAACTGCTCCATCTTTTCCTGATCCGTATGGGTTTGTGGGAACCAGCTTGGCAGCAGCCGCCAAAGGTGAAGCAGGCTCTGCTGCATGTGGTCCCACTGCTTGCAACTTGTGCAGCTTGTGTTTTCTGACTTCATCATCACTTTAAGACACTGTGAGAGTGCCTTGAGACCAAAAGTCAGCCTTCTGCTGATGAAGGTTGGCCAGCTGTTCTGGTCTGAAGCGATCCTTTCTTCTGAAATTCTCTTGGTTCACTTCGGTATCCGGGTGTTAATCGCTGCATGGCTGTGGGGGCTCTGGAGAAAGTGCATGGCAAGCCCAGGAGGGAGGGAGGGGAGCAGCAGAGTGCTGCTGCAGTGGTGCCAAATAGTGTTACCTTCATGTGCTTGTGGTAATTGCAACACTAGCACAGGCAGGAAAGGGGCTTCTGCCTGCTGGTAAAAGGAAGTGCAGAAATACAGGTAGTTTTTTATTCCCTGAGCAGTGTTTGCTGAAAGACAGTCTGAAGTGAGGCTGTAGAAGGTGGCTACAGGAAACATAACAATCTGGCAGCTGTCATTTTCATCTGTCTGTTTACTGGCTATATGAATACATTTCAACCTTTCTTTCAATTGCATCATGATCCTTAGGGATTTCCCACCTGTGTTATTTATAATGATTAACATGATGCAGTCCTGGATTGTAATAGGACAGCTTGTAGTTGCTGGAAAGGATTTAATTCATATACAGTTATAAATTTAAAACTTCAGTGTTTTCCTTTTTCACTTCTTCTGGAATCAGTTTATATCGGAACCAACTTAAACCAGTTTTTACTGGTTGAGATCTTGCTATAAATTTTATATATATGTTTATATCAGTATATTATAGAAAGCCATCACATAAGAAGTACTTGCTTAACAAGAGTATGCATTGTGATCATGCACTGATGAAGGGCATCCAAGTTTTCTTCCTGTCTCTCCTTGTTTAGAAAAATAGGATTCTGTTTGTTACTTTGTTTTTTAATTTACTTGGTAAGGAAGAACTTATGCAAGCAGCATTTCCTCCCCTACCCCTGTCTGCTTTATGTAGCTGACTTTTGAAACATCTATTACTTCATTTTTGTTATTTGAGTTCTGGCATTTTTAGCTCCCCTTTCTTCCCCTTAAATAATTCTTAGGCAATCTTTTCTTTTTTGCGCTTCCTAAAGAAACAACTGTGTCAGCTGTTTTTCTTTAAACATCAACTTTTCATGTGGGATAGTCAATACTGGTTTGTTTTCTTGTTTTTTTTCTTTTGTTTTGTTTTTTACAAAGTCTTTTGTGATAATGCCTCAATTAGATGGTTGCGCCAAGTACCAGTCACGCAACGCTTCCCAGTCGATGTATGGATGAGGAAAACAAGTAGTAGCTGCTTTACTCATGGATGGTTAAAATGTTGACTTGTTGGATCTAGAAGCCTTAAAAACCTAACCAGCATTTCTTTCTTGATTTTTCTGTCAAATCAGTAAGATTAGAAAATAATTATAAGCAAGTCTTTAGGAACACTTGGAAGAATAGATGAAAATTACAGCCAAGTGAGTTCTGTCTAGGACTTATCGTATGATTAAGGAATATTCTTTCATCTCTTCGAACACAGTAACTTATTTTGATGTTTGCGCAACCGGATTCAAGAAACAGACCCCTCAGAAAGTTATATATCCGGCATGAAAAGCGCAGGTGAGGTGAATTCATTCTTGGTCTCGGATAGTGAACTGTCTAGAGAACTGTCAGATTTATTTTTGTGATGCACCCGGTCCTTTGGGCTTAAATTGCTAACTGAGGAACACTTCAGCTAAAAAATCAGAGATGATTTGTTAGCATCACTAAAGACATTACTTGTAATGTGCTATTGGTCTTTTGACCTCATTTTTTCAGGATGCTTAATAAAAAGCTGATTGCTTTCCTTTAGCTAGCAAAGCAGTTAATAACTTCTGTCTTACCGGGTTTATACAGACAGTCTTATTGCAGAAAGAAGTACTCATTCAGTTGTTATTTTATAATAAGGGAAAATTATTTGTAATCCATAATGTTTTCCTGCTACATTCCGTGCTTGGGGTATGAGTAGAGAAGGTCCTTCTCTTGCTAGAAGAGCAGAAGTCCATAGCAAAATATGGGTATGAATTAAATCAGTGGTGGGACAAACTTAGATTCCTGTTTCTTGAGGTTGAGCTTCGTCTTCTACATGTTTGTCTGTTCTGACAGTTTATTTTCTCTTTATATTTATTGAAAACATATTTTCTTTTTCTGTCTCTCTAAGCAGGGGTCTTGGATTTTCTGTTTGTATATTTCATTAGATATGCAGTGAGGATTCACTGTTTGCAGTCTTGTTAAATACTAAACCACACCTATTTGTGGAATGGGAATATATATCTCACTACATTGACTTCAGAAAATTTTTCAGTTTTATACTTTATGTTTTACAGATTGTTTTATTATACTGTGTTTTGCATAACGAAAATGGCGTATAGTTGTACTTGAAACATTTTCAGAGAGGATTGCAGTCTGTATTGTCCAATAAGACTGCAACACAAGTGTCAGAGCTGCACAAAAAATGTAATTTTCCTGATGTGACATTTTTGTCTTTTAAATCTACTGGAGCAGGAGAACTTTTTCTATGCTCTTTCTTGGATTCTGCTGCTTAAAACAGTTTTGAGCTTGCATTATGTTGCGCTGTGGCTGTCTCCTTGATGCTCTGATCAGATCATATGTTTTGTGCAGTTGCCTTAACTATCTCCAGCGCCTTTCTCACCACCTAAGGTGAAGTGTCCCACCCCAGGCCCGTATCTTCCAGTGGCGTTAATGGTTTTGAAATGTTGAAAGAGGAAGTATCAAAATGTTATCGCTGCTCTAAATCATCTCATGATCTCAGAGACGTAACAGAGATGTACCTTTGTTGGATTTTTTTAGGTCTGTGTTGTTGCCAGAACAAGGAAGACCTAGCTCATGGACCCCTTTCCAGGTGCAGAGTAGACTTTAAGAGATTCAGTGATTATAACAGGAGTTCTCATGACTAGCTATGATTTTTGAGGTGTGAATGTGTTCTTATTTTGATCTGATATATTTTCAGGGGAAAATGCACGTACAACTTGTGTTCTTTTTCTTGAGCAATTGTTTACAAGCTTTTAGGCTTCTGGAACAGCAACAAATAATACAACTTATATAGTCTTCGTTTTGAAGTGAGAGACCTTTCAGTGTTACTGTGTTATATGTTGTGTTCTTTCATGAACCAAGTATTCATTGCATACTGCTTTTTGTAGAAAATCACGAACACTGTTAATTTAGCAGCAGTTGGGGTAGGGAATGCAGTTACTCAAGGATTAGTTAGATTTTTTTTTGTTTTGATGCTCTATTAACAATCCGATGGTCTCTGACCTTAGGACTTATGAATCATTTCTGTGCTTGAGACTGCTGGCTAGGATTCTAATTATTACTGAGATTATCAAGCAGATCACGCAGTTACGTATTGGATTATCAAAGTGATCATGCAGTTAAATATTCACTCTCAATGTTCATTCTGAAGTATTGCAGATATAAAGGGCATGTTGTTAAAACATTTTATATAATCTTGTTAATCTCGTTTCCTCTCCTTTGATGGATTACAGTAGCAGAATTCTTTGCATTTGTCTTTCACTTGTCTGTCTCAGTTTATTTCCTCTCTCCCAGAGATACAAGGTTTGTAAAAAAAGTACAAAAAGACTGATTCAAACCACAGAGTGTGGTGCTGCATAGCAAGGGAGTGGTAGCTTCCTTTCAGTCGCTGAATGGAACCCCTCAAAATAGAGCTGTAAGTTCACAAGTTACCACGCTTAAAGCTGGTTCAGATTTTTCTATTTACTCTGATTTTCATGCTATTTGTTAAACATTTTGTAGTTTTGCTTATAGTCTTTGTTTTGTTAGTGCGGATGTTTTGATTTGTCCACTTATGTTTGTTTGAAACATACTTTTGGAAGCTGTTTTTTTCCTTTGTCATCTTATGTTTAAAAAAGAAAAGCAGTTTAGTGTTAGGGATTTTTGGCATGGTAAATTATGTTCCAGGACCATTTTCCTGTGGGCAGGTTAAAGTCCTTGAAAAGGCCATCTCAGTGCAAATGTTGAGACAAGCTTGTGCTTTAACAATATCAACTACAATTTTCCTTCATGTGGTTTAAAAGTACTTAGCAATGTCAAAACTCAGCAAGACAGTAAAAGGAAGAATTTTATTTTTTATGTGTGGTGATGCTTTATTTGGTTTTAGATCTTGGTCCTTTTCTGTTGAGTGGAAATGCATGTCAGGAACGATGTAGGCCTTTTACAAACTTGTTCTAATGTCACAAGATTTAAATTTAAATTTTGTGGTTGCCTACCTACTATGAAGTGTTGCTTGAGGTGAGTCAACTGAGTGGGACTGATGTTTTTTCTTCCCAAAATATTTTGTCAAAAGATAAACATAGCAGCTCGCCAACTAGGCTTTATAGGTAGGTCACTCTGAAAGTAATGCCTCCTATTTATTTACGTGGAAATGACAACAGATACAAAGAATGCAGTTACGTTATTTGATAGAGCAAATTCTCAGCTATAAAAACACTATTTTTCAACATAGTCACCACTACTAGCTTTGCATTTTCACCAGCAGTGAACAAGAGCCTCTGCATGCAATGCTTGTTTAAAAAAAAAAAAAAAAATCTTTTTTTTGCAGTGTCACCATTACTGAATTAGTTTGTTACAGATGGTCACTGTCCCAAAGAGTGCATAGTCCAGGATAAACTGAAATAATTTCTGATAAAATTAACATAACATACAACACAATATTTTCTAGCGTGTTTATAAAAGTATAGCAGGGTCTAGTTTGTACTTTTGCAGAACAAGTATCTCATTGTTAAGTGGCAAATAATAGCTTTTCAGATATTTTTGGAACATTATTGTTAAATGCAAGAAACATACGTGTATAGGTGCTTGTTTGAAAATAATATATGTGCAGTACAGACTGTTATATCTTTTTAGGGTAGCTGAAACTGTTGATAAGAAATCTTCATGTGGTCTTATTGTAGTGTACTAGTTACCTTCATCTTACTTTACTGGTCAAGAACAGGATTACAGAGTGACTTGTTGATTAATGCGTTCATATCCTGTTAACTGGGACTCTAAGGTCCTGTCCCCTCTATCTGGATTGATACATGACTAATAGCTTTGACTATGAGCACGGTCTAATTGTACTTGTGTATCTGAGTGATGCTTTGTATGTAAAATTGGAGGAAAAGGGTCTTGAGAGAGAGTTCTGACTTTTCAGAGACAAACTATTAGCTGAAAAACTTTATTTAGATTATTATCAACTATAGCAAGCATTGCTATTCCAGGGAAAATAAAAGGCAGAATTTAATCTGTACTCTTTATTTAAACAAACATTTAAACAACAACAAAAACACCACTTTACATGGATGGATGTTGTCTGGTAGCAGTTAATGAAAGTATTAGGCTGTCTTAGTTTCTGTGGAATCCATCTCAGGCTACAAACTTGTCCTAAGTTTGCTGAAGTGCTGAAGCTTCTTCCATCATTTCTTTAGACAGTCCTCTGCTTTTGCAAGGATGAGAAGAAATGGAAAAAAATAAGTCTCATTTTTTTTGTATTTGTTTTTTTTCTATGGGCTTTTCCATGGAAACATGTAGATTGAGATGAAAAGCAAGTTGCAATTAATACGTGGCCTTGGTACCAGCAGCTTGGTTGGTATGTGATAAGAAGCAAGTAGCGATTCTATCGATACTGAAGTAATTGGCAGTTCTGTGCTATAAATACAATAAGGAGATTCTTCAGAAATTTCTTGGTTAAGGAGGTGGAAGAAATTATGAGGATGTGTAGACAGAGGAGAAGCAGGACTGGAATGAGGAGGGTAGGTATTTCTGGCTGTCAGCTTGTAAAAAGGTGAATTTAGGCTTTTCTGGAAGAAGCCAGTTAAGCTTGAGGAATTGGGTGGAATTTGGCCCAAGAATCCCTGGTATCAACATTCCTCTGTTGTTGAGCAGACAGCTGTGGAAGTCCGACTCTTTCTGACTCCTCCAAGGGGAACTACTAACTATAGCTGCTTCTCTTAGTTCTTCTCCCTGTGTCGAAAGCATGTTGACCCATCTTTGAATGTTACATTGGTGCTTTTTACCTTTGGGGAAGTTTTCTTTACTTGTTCGTGTATTTGATATCAGATGTAATCTTCTAAGTAATCTGCCTTGATCACACGGTGTTACAAAAGCCATACCCATTACTAAAACTTAATTCTACAGAAGGCATTTTCTTTGAAAGAGTTGGAACCCAAGTATATGATCTCCTTTGGTATACTTCCATTACTTCATATAATTGATCTTCACGAATGACGTACATAATTACAGAAACTGCCTACCATTATTCACAGAAATGTTGAATTTCTACTTGGTAGTTTTCATGGTTTTCAACTTGCTAAACAGCTTCCTAGTTCATGTGCCCATGGGTTTTATAGAAGTTCCTGCAGCAATAGCCATTTTTCTTTGCAGCTTCATTTATTTTACACTATTACAAATCTTAAGTTTTCTGTATTCAAATAGGAATGTGAGTCTAGGGCATTAGGTTTTTTTTTTTTTTTTTTTTTCCTCATTTTATGTTTAAGAGAAGACATAATAGCAACAATATACTGTTTTGACAGTTTCCCCTTTTGGACACTTTTTTTTATTTGTCTCGTTTTCAAATCTGAGTTGTATATGTGTTGTCAGACACTTCGTTTTTTGAGTTATAGGGTCTTTCCTGCTAAATAACCATTGTGTGGTTTGGGGTTTTTTTGTGTTTATTGTGAAACTCAGTCAGCGTTTCACCAATTATTCCCTTCTTAGGTGATAGCTTCCAATGTAGCCTTTTATTTCTTCCATGTTGGGTTCAGGCTAGTTTGCTCAGTAATTCGTGTTTCTGTGGGAATGATTTTGCTCAAGCAGGAATATCCAATTCATTTTATTTAAATGCAAAGTCCAAAGTATTATGAGAGCCCAGCTTTTCATTTCTTAGTCGGTGTGAGTACTAGCCTCCTAAACGCACCAGCATTGGTCTAGTAGTTCCTCCTGAAAATCCATGTCTTTTCTTGCTAAAATATTAACAGAAATGCATTTCTTAGTCATTGCAGCTATGCATGGTTGCTGTAACTTCTGTCCTTATAGCATACCTTTTAACTCTCAATTTAAAGGAGAAAAATCAATAAAGTATTGCCTTCTGTCAGCATGACGGCTTGGTACATGTTCTGATTTGCTTTTAGAATTGTGAGAGGAGAAAGGTAACACTTGTGTCAGGCAAAGTCTCTTATATAGTTACTGCAAAAAAAAAAAAAGTATATGCACAACAGTTTCTTTTACACACAAAATGATAGCATATGCTGTCATTTATTTTATTGATGTAAATTGCCTTCTTTAGCACTATATTTGCATCTCCTATTGTAGACAAGTCATTAGTGTCTCATGCTGGTGGCAGTCATTCTCTAAACTTTCAGTAAGAAAGGGCTTTGTATCATCAGTAGGTTACCTTACTTATTTTCTTCTAAATTGAGTCAATACTCAACAAATGTTATCTGCAAGTCAAATAGACTTTAGCTCAGCGGTTTGGTATTATCTTTTGGTATCCCGGGCATGCGCGTACTCATAAACACTTCTGAAGCTGGGAATTGTAAAATTATCTGCTAAGCTGTTTGGATAATGAGAGCCATAAAAAGCCAAGTGTGGTTCATGTATGTTCTTTGAGTGAGGCTACAAACACACGGGTGTATTGCACCAGAAGTTGGAGGGGTTAAAGTACGTGTGTAAAGTGTTAGTCAAAGGTAAGGAGCCTTGATCCATGACAAGCTCGCACTGAGATCAGCCTGGAGCTGTTACTTGTGTGCCAGTGATGACACTGTATTTTCTTAGCAGAATGTGTCAAGAGTTTTCAGAATTCAAAATGCCTCTTCTTAACCTTGTCAGAAGTCTTTATCTTGTAGTTGTGTGCAGTGACAACTCTTACTTCAAACTAACATGAATTCTCATAAATTAAAGCAAATTGGTTAAAATTTTGAAGCAGTATTTTTGAAACGGTTGTGCTTTGAAATACTACATTAAATAAAAGAACCATGGAATGGTTGAGAATAGAAGGGACCTCTGGGCCCATCTGGTCCAACGCTTGCTCTAAGAGCTTTCAGAGGTCATCAAGGAAGATGCTTGACAGCATCTGGGCAGCCTGTGTCAGTGCTCAGTCATCTGCAGTTATTTGTGTTTCTTTTTGTTTTATTGTTGCATGATGTTGTGATATGGGATACTGATAAAACCAGGACATTTATTTAGGTAGCCCTTCACTAGCCTCCTTCCAGCAGCTCCATGCCTCTCTTGCGCTGGAGAACCCCACTGGGCCCAGCACTCCAGGTGAGGCCTCCCCAGGGCAGAGGGGCAAGGTCGCATCCCATGGCCTGCTGACAGCACTGCTACAGAGCACTACTGCTCTTCTTGGCAACAAGGGCACATTATTGGCTCATGTGGTGTCCAGCTGGGTACCCAGATCCTTTTCTGCAAAGCTGCTTTCCAGTTTTGAAAGAAACCAGAATACAAATATTATTTCTTAAGCTAGGAGGATCCGTTTCTTATGTAGTTCAGTTTTCTAACTTACAGAACCAGTTTTGTTGTTGTTGTTTTAATAGAGATTGCAGTAGTTTTATAGTACTTGAAAACAATTTGCACATGCACTTCAGCTGTCTGTGCAAACATTTTTTGAGATCACTATTATTTTTCAGTCCTACAGTAACTGCAATATAAAAGATGTGTAATGTTTAGTGTGAATCAACAGTGTGCAAGTCTTTTCCTGGAAATTGGGTTAAAATAAATGGAATGCAACAAGTTAACTGATTTTTTTTTTTTTTTTTTTCTACATTTCTTCCTCTTTTGGCTGAAAATCCTTAGCCTTCAGTCTTGGATCCTTAATGGAAGAAAGGATAAACGCTGTAATAATAATGCTTTGGTATCTTTAATTGGCCTGATATTGCAAATAAGAAATACCCAAAACTAAGAAAATTCCTTTTAAAGAAAGGGGGCAAAGGGGAAAAAAATCCACCCCCTCTGCCCTAAAGGGATTATTCATTAGTTGCTAGGCTGAAGTTGCTCTGCCTGTCAGTGTTGGGGGAGTGCTTCCTAGGCTGGAACAACAGTTTGTTCATTCAGGTCAGAAGTTACTTTGGGCCCAGGAGCATTACAACAATATAGATTTTGGAGAGAGAGGAGCACCTTTAATACCTGTGGTCAGATTTTAATGCTCAGTGTTCTTAAAATAAACATGAGTGAAGGCTGTGGACCACCACAGTGCAACCCAATAGCAATTTAGAATTATGAGAATAGGACTTATCTATCCAACAGTAGTGTGCCTTAGGTAAAGAGGTAACAGTGTGGTATTCTTAAGTGATTACAATAAATTATGAATTGTGATGAGCTGGGGTGGGGGCTGGAATTTATCTACAGTATGATTTTCCCCAAGTAACTAAGTATCACTAGAGAGTACAGCATCTCTGTTCTTGGGAAGCAGAGAGCTCTTACGAGCAAAATGCTGTTTTGCATTTCCCATAAACCTTGCTCTGACTTATATTTCCAGTGGCCACAACCAAAATCAGAGGCTCTCAGGAAACCGTGCATGTAATACAGTAGGTTTGGGCCTGCTGTTGTAATGCTTCCCCTCCATCTGCATTTCACACTTGTGGTGGCCCTCTGAAAAGTTTCATCAGAGCAGTGCTCAACTAATTTCTGGTTTTGGTTGGTTTTCTTCTGGCAAGCTGCTCTGTCAACAATATCTGAACATGCAAGAGCAGGTAAACGTATCAGGCTGTAGGGTTTTAAAAATACTGTAGTGGTGGTGCAGAAAAATACTGGAGCCTTGTTTGCCCTCTTTCCCACAGCTAAACCACCACAGCCTTTTAGCAATTAGTGCTAGGTGTTTCCAATTGTAGACAGGGCTCTCAGATAGAGGGACATAGAAGAGCTGGCTGGTTTCAGTACCACCAGTGCTGTGATAGGCAGCTCTGTTTTGCAGAGGTTTCTGGAAATTGAAATCCCGGTGAGTCCTGCTGTTGTTTTGCCAGCTTGTATTGTTACTAAAGATGGCTGTCGTTAACAGTTGTCAGGTTTTTCTTAAAATAATAAAGCAATTTCTTCGTTTTGGCATTGTTATGCAAGTGCAGTAATGAATTTATCTAGTTAACTTACAAGGTAGTTGTCTGAAAAAAATGTTTCTTTCCAATTTAAGAAGTTATTCAATCAATATTACAGATTTACCTTCTGGGCATGTTTATTCTGGCTCTTGCACTAATGGAGTGGATTTGACAGTAGTTTCTAAAATGTACAAAAGGATAAGTATTGCCTATTAAAATAGGCTAAGGGATAGAAAATATGGAAGGAAAACACAAGATTGCTAACTGGACTGGGTTAGGCATCCCACTGTGGGAAGGGGAAGGAAAAAAAGAAATCCAACACTCCCAGAAGACTTCTGGGAAATGGAAAGAGCTAAGCTTCTGAAGTATCATGTGCTACTTCTACCTTTTCCTTCTTCAATTTTCAAAAAGCAAAAGGGTGTGGAGTGTAAACTTCTTTAAAAAAAAAAAAAAAAGTTTCATTTTTTTCTCATTTACTCTGGGTGAAGTTCTGTGGCTAACTCTAGATGATGTTTACCTGAACTATTACTGAGTAGTTTAGTGGTTCTACTGGTATATAAAAGAGAGCTCTAATATCCAGATTGTCAATGAAGTTTACAGAATGAATAACTTCTAAGCTGAAGTTGTAGCTGGTTGAAGAGAGAATAGTGGAAACACAGTGTAGGTTTAACTAGTTACTGCATCCTGTTTGCTATGATTGCACAGAAGGTCTGGGCACTCTCTGTTCTTCAGAAGAGGCTCATGTGAGACAAATAAGAGACAAATGATTATTTGTACCTTAAGTGCACGGTTGCAATCTGAAATTATCACTGAGTTAAGTATAGGCACAGAGACCAAAGACTGATTTAGATATCAGTAATACTATTAAGCATCAAGGGATAGCCATTTTTATTTTCAGACATTAGAACTGATAGATACATGTAATGAAGGATTGGGTTTTTTTGTCTGCTGTGTGGAAGAAGTAACTTAAGGATACTGGTACAGAAATGGTGAGAAATGTTGAGTGAAGTGTTGCTTTAACTGTGAGTTTAAGAGCAGGAGGTTAGTTTTAGTTTTTTGTTTGTTGGGGGGTGAAGAAAGTCTTTATAAACAACTTAACTTGCCTGCAGGCTAAAATTGGATGGTCTTGTTTTTTCCTCCATTCTGCAAACCTTTATGTATTTAGGCTTTAGATGCTTGCAGCAAAATTCTTTATATAAATATACACACGCGTGTATATGAATCATATGTATGAATCATATATGTCTTTGAACGTAATGTATTAATTACGCAAAAAAAAGCGCCTGTTTTCCATTATTTTGGGACGTTTCAGGAAATTAGACTTTTTTTTTTAAATACAAGTTCGGTAATGGTTGTATCGCAAGTATTTCTGTACAGAAGGAATAGCTTTGTCCCCTTTTAATATTTCCTATTCAGTCCTTAAGTACTCAAACTGTAGATGAGAAATACATTGGAAAAGATACCGTGGAGCTTATTTTCCTTGAAGTGCTGGGATACTCATTCATGCAGTAAACCATATTTAGAATGTAGGATAGAATCATATTTCTTTCTTGACAAAAAATGCAGTTTTACAACACATGTAGCATCGGATTCATGCTCAAAACTGAAATGTGTGATTTAATTAAAAATAAGTAAAATGTGAGGGAGAAGGTTACAGACTGTTTTTTTCTGAGACTCTGGAAAAGAAATCTGGATAGAAAGAAGCAATAGCTGTTTATTTTATGAAAATGCTAAATGATGAAAATGGTCATTAGATTGTAAAATTCAAGTAACTTTCCATATGCTGCAAGTATAGGCGAGAACCAGCTAATGGGTACTAGAAATATTAGATTTTAAGTAGCCATAGCCAATTTTACTGTCAAACCTCATATGTGTTCTGACTTACCCCCTCCAAAGGAGGGCTGCTGTACATGGGAGGGAGGGAGCAGCATTTCTGGCCAGAAGCCTGTTCTTATTTAGATTTCAGTGGCAGAAGGCCTGACCTCTTTCTGCTTTCTTGTTCTCTTTTCTGTATGATTTCATGGTGAATGACTCGCTTCATGATTAGTCTAAAATAAGTCAGGAGTTGATTCATATTCTTATCCTGCCCCCGGCCTTCTAGCTAGATCACTGACTGCAAAGTTTCTAGAAGAATATAAATGTTGATTCTAAGGAAGTATGTTGTCTGATTGTTTCTTTACAAGGAACTGCACGTAAGCTCCAAGTAAAAGTGCAAACTCCTGAAGTAGCCCTAAAGAGAACATGAAACTAGATGGGAACGTTTGAGAGTCTTTTTAGAATGGTTTCTTCTAGGTAGCAGTTATGGAAGCACTCAGCCTCCAGAATGTGAATTACTTGCTTGTGGGTTTGTTGAGGTGGTGTTTTTTTATTTTCTGTGTTTTGGGTTGTTGTTGTTACTAGGTTGGTTTTCTTGTTTGTTCGATTTGGGGTTTTTTTGCTTGTTTATTTTGTCATGTTTTCTTAACTAGCTGTTTTGCATTTATGGAAAACTAATTTCTTCTTCTGCATCTCTTCCAGTAATAGTTATGCACGAGTGCGAGCTGTGGTGATGACCCGAGATGACTCAAGTGGTGGATGGTTACCACTTGGAGGGGGTGGACTAAGCTGTGTCACAGTCTTCAAAGTCATTCCCCAGGAAGAGAATAGCTGTGCTGATTTTCTTATCCATGGAGAACGACTCAGGGATAAAACGGTAACGATTTACATCTGTTTAGTGACATAGAGCCTAAGAATAGATGCTTGCATATTGTTGCTTGTAGATTGGAAAGTAAATTTATAATCTCAATCTAATACTGTTACTGAATGCTGTTCATATGATTGTATACCTACAGATCCAACTACTTACTTTAAGTAACAAGATACATTTCTAGAATTAAACGTGTATCTTTTAGAAACCTTAAAACATAATTTTTCATGCAGATTTTCATCTGCTTGAGAAAATATTTGGGTATTCTTTTTTTTTTTTCCCCCCGGTGGAGGGTCAAAGTAAAATCTGTTTGTTAACCTGTTCATACATGCAGCGTTGTCAACGTTTAGAAAATACGATAATTTGTTTAGAACAGAAAGTCAGAAGGAATTGATCAGTAATGATTCAGTTTTTTGAGGAATTTGAGTAGTAAAAGGTCCCCTTTTGACATAAAAAACTTTTCTGTATGGGAAGAAATCACAAAGTTAGTGGATCCAATAATTCATCTGGTTTGGTGGAACACATAGGCAGTATTAATTTATGAGCTACAGTAAATTAAATAACTGTCTTAAATAGCATCATGAAAGTTAGCCTCAGAGAAGGAAAACCAGCATAGAGTATCAGCTGTTGCTACATGCAGATCTTTGGAAGAGAAAATTGTCTGGCTAAGGCTTGCTTGTGTACTTGTGTGAGAAACAGTTTTCCAAAGGGGGTGTCCTACTGTGGAAACAAAGCGGGGAAAACACAAAATCTCTATCTTAATGCCTTCTATCAAAGGCTTAACTCTTTTCTGCCAATTTACAATTCCTTAAGCTTAAGCTGTGTAAGCTTAAAAGGTAGGATTGCTTCTTATGCTGTACTGCTGATTCTTCTTAAGCATACCAATTTCTCCCTTGAGGCAGGACTGCTGAGTTTTTTGCCTTGACTGTGACTGCTGTAGGAAGAGAGCGTATAAATAGAAATTCTGCTGACTCAGTTGTTTCAGCGAGGCGTAGTGCTATTAGCAGAGTACCCTGTGTTCCCGCACAGCTATGTGCACCTGCAGTTCCTTCCTCACTTTGCAGTAGTTCCCTTTAGAACTTTTTTAGATGTATTGAAGCTGGTTTTGAGCAGCTTAATTGCATTTAGAAGTACTTGACAATTTTCTCTTAATTCTTAATGCTTTCAGTGTTCACTGCTTGCCTTAGAATCTAAGGGAAATAAAAATGCTCGGAACTTAAAGCTGATTTAATGTTTCTCCCACATGCATACGAAAATGTTGCAGCCATCACTGTCCCTGTTTGTGTTCTCTCTCCCAGTTCCCCTGGGCAAGCCTTGTTTCGTTTCCGCTTCTGGTAGAAGGCTTGAATGTCTCTGCTCCTCTTCCTGTCCAAAAGCCAGTCTGTGTAACTATTGAATGTGTTTCCAGACCTTTTTGGTCCTAAAAATGCACCTCCTCCCGCACAATCCCCCATTTGTTGGCTCCTGGTCTGTCAAGGGAGATTTTGATCTTACTGCAGTTTTAGGAGATTGCTGTTGGAAGTCAGCCACTCAAAAATACAGGATAAATAAGAAATGCGGTAAGAACACCTATCCAGTTTGCACTGAATGAAATTCAGGGACCTAACACATACAGACTTAGGCTGTGGGGAGGAATACTGTAGAGCCAGCAATGATGATTTAGTAACAGAGTAAAGGGATGCATATATTTCCTCAGGCTCCGAATAATGCAGAAGCTCATGTGTAATGAATTAACAACAAACTTGCATGGTATGCAACAAGACCCTTGTTGGAATAAAAGAAGCAAGGTCCTACGCAAAGATACATGAAGATATCATGAGATCATGACACTTTTTCAAGAGGACCGTAATAGGGATAGGAAGAGAAATTTTGTTGGATGAGTATCAGGTCACTGATTCGAACATCATTCTGAGCTTTGTTTTCTATGTAGGTAGCTGCTTTATGTTTGTTCTTAGGGATATTCCTGAGGATTCACTTTTCTGGCACGACTTTAAACTTCTTTTTAATGAAGGCAAACAATTAATTTTCTAGTCCAAATATCTTTGGCCATGCATTATTGTATCTTACTGTATAGGAGGAAAAAACAAGATGAAATGTAATTCTGTTTGATAAATATTTTTTAAAAAATACAACCATTTTTTAACATTCCTCTTTTCAAGGGAAGGAAAAGCTTATCCTTACAGATGGTCTTTTTTTCTCTTCTGCTGTCACATTGCACACTATTAAAATACTTCTACAAATCTAGATTTTATTTTTATTCCCTCTGACTGGCAACTCCTTTTGTGAATTTGTCCATCTTCCAGAAAAGATATGAAAATTCCCTTATCCTATATTTTTATATATTAAAANAAAAGTTATATAATGGAAATTTGAGCACTTTTCTGGGAGATGGGGAAATGTGAGTTCTGAAATACATCAAGTTAGAGAGCAAATATGGTTCAGATCTGGGTGTTACATGGTAATACACAAATGTAACTGTTCAGGCCTACGTGTTAGTAGAAAGGTGGATCTGATTGTAAAGCGACTGAAAATCCATACTAGAATACTGGGTGGAGGTATCCAGCTGCCTCTTCAATGGCTGTACTCAAAATGAATGAGAGAGCTTTCTTCTTCTTGTTAACTGACCTTAGTTGCGTCTTCTTCATATATTGCATCTGACACTACTGACAACTGCAATTCCATTCTAAAATGCCAAATCTTTCCATATATGTTATAGCGTACATGGGCACACAATCAAGGCTGTAGATCTTAATCTGTCAGCTCTATAAATCAAGTGTTTTGGGACTGAACATCAGAATATTGAGATTCCTTGTTGCTGTGGCCCTGGGGTTTTTCCTCATTGTTTCTTTATATACTTGAGAGTTAGGTTACTGTCAGTACTCTTAGGAACCAACTTCAGTCAGCATGTAGAAGATAACAAAATTTGTGTGGTACATAGCTGTTTAAAACATTTCATGGGATTGACAAAAAGCATTCTTGTCAACTGAGAAAGAAATCAAAGTGGTGGCACCACTGAAGTAATATAGGAGAGGGAATGCTCCCTGCTGGTTTACCCAGGGTGTTTAGATCTGGGTTGGAATGTAAAGTCTTCACAAAATACCCTTGACATAATTACACGTTTCCTCCTTTATTATACCCACCTTCCTAGATCTGGCTCCAGCCAGTCTGCTGGGAGCAATTGCACTCCCTTCTAACCTGGTCACTCTGCTGCTCTGTTTTACTGTGTTTACAGTAGCTCCCTTCTATCTTAGTAACAGCAGTGTTAAACATACGTTATGCTCAAGCTTACAGGTTTTTAGACTTTGGGGAATCTTACGTTCTGGAATGAAAATTCTAATAGACCTCCCTGATCTATCTTATGTTTTTCTCCAGTGCTTTACTAGGTGAGTTTTTTCTAAGAATGAGGCTCGTACATTTTGGATCATCAGTCAGGGTGAAATTTTTCTTTTGTACAGCAGATAACTGTGTAAATGGAGATAAGTATAATAATCTGTATTAACTCCTTCCGGAGCAGGTGTTCATTGAGATACTAGAGAGAAATTAGCCTTGTGGTTCTTTCTGTTGAGATTTTCGATGAAATTGCATGCAGTAGAGTGTGGGAGTAGCTGGTGTTTAATATGGCAGTAAACGAGATGACATGAGAAGTCTTCATTTTGAGCTGTTTTTCTTCTTCAGAGGAAGCAAGATAAAAATAATCAAAAGGAAAAAGATATGATCATTGAGTACACTGTAGACCTGCGGAGTGATTTTTGTTACCTCATCGCATTTTACGGAGTTTTTAGGCAGTAAAAAATAAATATATTTAAAAAAAAATTGAATGGAATTCAGAGTGGAGTAAAGAGATTTTAGTGTTGAAAGGGTTTGTGTGTGTGGAAAAAAGTACCAGTCTTCTAGAAATGGGGATTAGAGGCAGTAAAATGCAAGAGGTGATGATCAGCAGTGGGCTCCATTTTAGGGGGAATAAGTAATGAAGACCAGGAGGAAAAAAAAATCTACTTGCCTATGTAATAATTTGATAAAGAGAGGAGGGTGTGTAAGACAGAATTGTTTTTTTAAACTTAGCTATTTTTCTGTTATGTTTATGATTAACCTCCTTTTTCCACATGCCCAAAGAAATCTTGCATTTTTTCTCTTCAAATAACTGTGTGCATAACAAAATTAAAAATTAATATTCTGAAGATAGAGTAATGTAGAAATAATAAAGTGTTAACATTCCTTGCTCATGTTTCACTGTGTAGGCTTTCAGAATTTAATAGTAAAATAGAGACACGGGTTATCTTGCTTTTTATTTGTTTATATCTAGTGTTACAGGGACAGATGAATGCACATCCCTTCAGACTTGCTTGTTGGTCTTGAATTATTTGTCAGGAAACATTCAGTGCATTGATGGTTATGTTCAATAATGATTGCAAGTAAATTAAATATGCAAATATATTTTTAAAATCAGCTAACTTAAAGTGGAGAAATGATGTACAGGGAGTGATTTTAATTAATAAACAATGTGTTAATTGTTAATAAATAATAACGTGTACGTATACCTTCAATGGTTTTGTAGGCAAGTAGTTACGTATTCTTACCTGTCTTACTGAGAGAAAACTGCCTGAGAGCAGTGTAAAATTAGTTCAGCATTCAAAAAACTTACAGAGTAATAGTACAAATAAAATTCCCAGTTATACTGTAATAGTCGATATTAAAAAGCATTATTCTGCTAATGTTTCTTCAAGTGTGGCCTGCTTCATTTGCAGAACTTCTAGTAAGTGTGTACTGACACATGTGCTTGTTGCAGGGATGAGAATCTCAGAGGGAGGATGCAGTCAGTACACAGTATCCTGAACCTGTACCACTGTATCAGTAACTGTTAGTGAATAATTTGGCCATAATGGAAACTAATTTAAAATCATCTCCTTATAATAGGAAGAAATTTAAACAAGGGCTTTTATCTGCTCTTTTGATGCATATTTTCAGATGATTCAGAAGACTACATTTTGTTTGCAAGTTCGCTCTGTTAGTCACTGATATCTTTTTCCTCCTGTCTTTTTTCTGGAAGGTGGTCTTGGAATGCACATTAAAGAAGGACCTCGTTTACAACAAAGTTACTCCAACTTTTTACCACTGGAAGATTGATGACAAAAAGTTTGGCCTCACATTTCAGAGTCCTGCTGATGCGAGAGCATTTGACAGAGGTATTCGGAGAGCAGTGGAGGATATTTCTCAAGGTATCTGTTCAGATGAAGGGGTTAAGTTTTTTTGTGTGTTTAATAAGAGGCGGTATACAAGTAGGTGATACCATACTTCAGTACAGTATCAGCAATGTTTAAAGATGTGGATTGGTCAATACCAAGTTGAGATTGTAACAGTTTTAAAATAGGCATTTTGAAAGTGCTGTTCATTCAAGTGTCTTTAATTATTTCACCAACACTAATAAGATAATTCCCTAAATTAAAAAACATTGCCTTTTTTCTTGTTTGAAGAGATAATAGAATAAGCCAGAGTTACGGTTTCTTGCTTGCGTATGTCTTCTCAGAAGCTCATTACAGCTTCTGTCTTCTTAAACTCTGAACTTGAATGTTTTAAGAAATTATGTGTTCTTTTTATTGGATAATAACTTCAGTCCATGCTCTAACTTGTCAGCTGTTAGTAAACAGAGTAGTATGGCGAACAGATTTAGATGGGACTTCAGAAGAATTTTCTGTAACAGCAATATACCTAATTGGTTCCAGAGATTCATTGATCTCATGGAAACTAGTGAACAAACTGAAGTTCATAAAGTCTCAGTGTTGAAATTGAAAATATGATAAATGTATTGCTAGATGGAAGGAGGGGGGAAGGGAGGAAAACCAATTTCTATTGAGTGGAAAGAACGTCTCTTTCAGGTTTCTGGGGGTGTTTTTGTTTGGTTGGTTTTTGTTCTTGTTTTTTAAGAAATAAAGTAACTCAAAGGGAGAAAATTAAACAAAATATTATGTGCTTAGCTGTGAATTTAGGTTTTTTTTGATGTATGTTATCATTAGCAAAGGGAGAAACGTGTTTCTGAAAGAAAATGCTTTTAGTCATACTAAAAGTGACTTCTACTAGAGTCACTTCTGAACTGAGTTGATTCTTGCAAGAGAAATAATCGGGACGTTAGTCATTTTTTCTCTTAAGGTCTCACAGTTCCAATTTCTGCTGCTTTATAACAAAAGAACATAGCACAACATGCATTCATGCTAACCAAATATAATTTGCCCTTAGTTTTCAAAATGTTATTCTAGTAAGAATGCGTTCTCTTCATTCTAATGTACAGTGACTTTGAAAGTCCTTCACAAGAATGATGTCATCAAGATAAGAGTGTGATGAGGTACATTTAGTAATAAAATCACATAAGTAATGAATAATACACAATAAGATCAACTTGAAATGCAGTGATCTACTGCTTAAAAAAGTAAACAAGTCTACTTCCCACAGCTGGGTTATTGAAGGATGGTGTGAACTACTGGAAGCAGTAAGCAGTGAATTAAAAAAAAAATCTTTTTTAACAATTTTTTAAAACTTTTTTGTAGGCTATCCACCCTCTCAAAATGATATTGAAGTGGCAGAAGACTGCTTTCAAGTGAGTATTTCAATTTTTATATAAACTATGCAGTTACTTACAGAATAAAACGTTTGAACAACTTCTTTCATTAGTGAAAATAAACAAAATAAGTGCAACAAGAAAATTAAATTGAATGTTATAAAATAAGTTCCAGAACAGTTATCTGGAAGACTTAAGTTATTATTTGTCCTAAACTAAGTAAACAGTATTTAATCGATAGAATGATTAACCACCCTAAGTTAAAAATATCACTTCTAGATTATATGTCCTCCTTGAAGTTGTGGGAAAATTATTTTTATTCGGAAGAATATTTTGAGGGATTGAGATCTTTTTCTTTTCCGTGCACATCCTACTTTTTTCCTAGATTTTACTTTGCAGTGATACAAGCTTCCAACACTGAAAGGCTGGAAAGATTCAGAGATAATGGTAGAAGAATCTTGTCCAAACAAGGACAAAAATTTAGATAATTAGAAAATAAGTCACACTTAAGATAAAGCGGTCACTTGTTAAGTGTCAAATTTTTATTGGTCCTTGTTGGCACCATTCAATTTCTATAGGTCATAGCAACAGGAGAGGTAACCTGCCCTTCGTTATGTTTCAGCATTACAATACTTTACACAAATACCGTTATCAAATACTGTAGCATTGCCTTGTAACATGCAAGAATCTGTGCAATTAAGAAGCTAGTCATATAAACAGATATAGTACATATATGCAATAAATAAGTTTAATTCAACTGGGTAAAAAAACACTAGTGTCTGTGAGTGCTTGTCATCATCTATGTTTACAGTTGCAGGGAAAGCAGAGTCTTAATTCACACGCACATTCGCTTTTCAGAGTGCAGATATTTAACGTGAGGCTTTGAGACAAACAAGTTGACTCACGGATCTTAGCAACTATTCAGAAAACTGATAGTATAAAAGTTTTCTTGAGGATGGAGTTTTGCCATTTATGCAACATTAAATTCTTTGTTAGTATGTATAGGTGCAGTGTAGAACCTCTGTAACACAAAATCAAGAAAGTTAGTAGCCTATTTGCAGAATCAAGTTATGGTATGAGGAAGAGTCAAGTATTCTGAAAGGATGCTGCAATGCAGTGGTCATGCAGAAGTGTCTCCTGGTTTCCTTCCATTTAATAGTGGAAGAAAGAAATTTGTCTAAGAGCTGGTCTCTCAACCACCTGTTGTTCCTCTTAATTTGCGGTGCTTTATCTTAAAGTATTTAAAATTGCTTTAAAAGTGGATGTTTTGGATTTAAAGTAAAAATGAAGTCTTGATACAGTAGAGGAGATGTGGGCCAAAGCTAATGCAATCCTTAATAAGCTTTAAAAGACTTGTTTAAACACGCTTTATTGCAAAGATTAATAATTGAGCAATTTCTGCAGGCCTAATGAGATTAGAAGAAACTAATTACTTCTTGATTATGCTGCCTAGCTGTAACGTTTCTATATAAGGATGTCAAAATTGAAGCAAATGTCTGCAATTCTGTGTGTTTGCAAAGTTTGTTTTTGGGAAAGTGGGGAAAAGAAGTAAATATGCATAATTTACTACATGTACTTACCTATACAGTCCTTTTTCGGTGCAAACTGCTGGCAAAATTCTCTCTTTACCTTCTACTCAGGAAAACGTACTTCATGAATTTCCTACAGCACACATTGCCTAATTGTAGATTCATGCTCTGGATAAATAAGATTTACCTGTTTCCTAGAGGCGAGAAAGCTGCCAAATTTCTCTTAACATATCTCTGCATACCAGCGTGAAATAAATGTTAGTAGAATTATTTTTCTACTAGAATACTGGAAGGAGGGGGAGGAAATGCAGGGAATGTTGAACCCACCCTGATGTAGCTATGCTTCATTTAAATAAAATTTATATATCAATAACTAATTCATAATTACAGCTGTATGAAAGTTAGTGGTGGGGTTTTTTAGGAACAACAGATACAGTCATCAAGAACAAAATCCTAGAAATAGCCAAATAGTGATCATTCTCTTCACAGTGGTTAATTCCTTTCTCCCTCCACCACTGATTCTTTTGTAAGTGGAACTTATCCTGGTTTTTTATTCTTTAATTTAAAAGGCTGGTAAGACCATTTGATTACGTATTACGTAGGTGAGGAGTCATGCTGGCTTGTCCCACTTCCCCATACATGTGCACACACATACGGTTTGAAGGGGTAATGATTTATTTTTTCCTGTTTTATTAAATGAGCTGTTCTCCCAAGCATCTAATAGTATTTTTGGTGATGTCCTATTAAAATTTCTGAGTTACATTTATGCAAGACCATTTTAGAGTATGGGCAGAATTTTAAAGAAGAGGTTGACACTTGTTTATAAACATCCCATCTGCCCTTATATCCACTAAGTTTCATCAGTACAAACTTCCAAACACTGGATTCAGTTCCTCTATTTGATTAAAAATATTAAGTAGTCATAATGCCTTTCTAAAATAGCAGAGTATCAAAAAGGTTATTGCATACTTGTTAGCAAACTTATTTCTGTCTACACTCTGCAGTAACTATCTTGTATGTTGATATTCTTCAGCCTCTTTTCTTTCTACATTAGTTAGTATGGAAAATAAAGTCCCTAGAATGTCATCAAGATACATTTGAAAACTTCAGTTTTAATAGGTCCTTCTCAATTACACCATCTGCTATCAAAGTGTTTTGCCTTGGCTGTTCTAGTCGTCTTCTAGTCATCTAGGAATCCTATACTTCGTGTGTACACTTGAAGTACAAACACAGTATAAACTGCATGCTGAATTTCTTTAACAGTGATTCTAGCTTTTTTTATTATTATTTTTTTAAACCAAGATGATTAGTGATGAACAAAGCAAAACAGGTTCCATTAATTGTTTTACTGCCTGGTTATAATCCACACTACAGGAAGCAAATAAAATGATTCAAATAAGATCAAAACACATAGCTTTCTGATCTAGTCAGGAATATTGCTGATATCTCAGTGCCTACCTGTAATGAGTATTAGCACATTTTACAGGTGTAGCAGGTGGAAACATAGGGTGTCCTAAACTTGTACTTAAATTTTTATTGAAAAACTGAACTCCTGTCTTGCTAGGAATTCCTCTAGCACTTTGAGTCACTAGATACTTTTTTAATGTACTTCAGATAAAATCTTGCAGAGAAAGTAACCTTGTCAGTGACGATCAAATCTGTCATTGAAGAAGACATAGCTTCATTGTAGCTTCCGAGATGCTTGGTTGACAAAGAATGTTAAAAGCTTAGTATCAAAATACCATCATTTAAAGGTATTGATACTTGCTCTTAAAGGTTGCTTAAATGATTAAAATTACTGTTAGTTATTTAATGAGCATACTATACACAAACTGTTCACATCATTAAGTAACCCTCAGTGTTAGCAGATTAATTTGAAATAGAAACACACAAATGAGTTAATGCAGAGTTTTCTGACTTCCTGTAGTGTTTGTAAATAAATCCTGTGAATGTATATGTATTTGGATGGAAATATACACTGAGAATTTGTCCTGGTAGGAGGTTTGAATTCTTCTGGTATAAATCCAGCTATTTTGAATGCAGTAGACAAGCAGCTTGTTTAAGTCAGTTTGCTTGTTTGTTCAGAGATTGGCTCAGATTCTTGTTCTCTCCGAATACAAACTTTTTGCTCTAAAACTGATTGAGCTTAACAGCAACAAAAAGAAAGCAATCATTGGGATCTTTTTTTTTTTCTTCTTGGGAATAAATCTAAATGTGATCTGTAGTTCGTGCCTTTAAAAATACTTTTGTAAAGATTTTGGAATTTAAAATACGTAAGTCTTTTGGGAACCGAAAAATACAGCAGATTATGTCTGTTAGTTTTTGTTGATTGTTTAGAGGCTATCAACACATTTTAACGGTTTTGAAGTAATAAGAAGTGAAGCACTTCTGCTTGCGAGTGTCTTACTATTCAAGGCAGAAGAAAACTGAAGGCAAATAAATTAAGGTGGGATCTTGTTGGGTTTCTTTGGTTGTTTTTTCTTTTAATTTGTTTGTTTGAGTTGGCTTTCAGAAATAGATACATCTGTGTATCTGCCAGTTTGAAGGGGAGAAGGCCTGAAACTTATAAACACAGTTTAAGGAATTTTCTTGCAGGCAAGGACAACATAAATTGCTCACATGTCTCTTCATAAATACACTATTTAGTGAGCATTCAATGTATTTTTTTCTGGAGACGAAGGTTTGAACAAGCTTCATTTTATAAAAGTAATTTGGCATTATAACTTGTAAGGAAATGTGGAATAGTTTATACTTGACACTGTTGTCTGTAGAGAGAAAAACATGACATGACTAAGAACTAAAGATTAGCAATATTCAATGCTTATTATTTAACTGCATGTAATTCCTGGAAGTAAATGTAGTATGAATTTATTATTAAAGTAAAATCTAATAATAAATGAGCTAATTTTATTTATGTTTATTAGGCCTTTGTGGTATAGTATTCAAAAAAGATGAATTTTTTTTCTTGCCAATATCCATAACAGCTTGTTTACATCTCCATCCCTCTCTTACTTCCTCAGAGTTACACTTGGTGTCTTAATTTATTCATTTCTTTGTTTGAATTCATAATATCCTCTACTATGCTTTATATATTGTAGTAGAACATCCTTGCAAGAAATATGTCAGATGCCTTATTTTTTACTTCAAACTGAGACTAATCTATGTAATATTTCAGTTCATGTCAGAAGTACATACCTGGTTGTAGTAGAATTTCTTGCCAACTCTGGAAGTAGTTGCTCCATCAGTCATAGAAGTAGCTAAAGCAGAAGGAAGTTATTTGAGTGGTTTTGAAAACCATATCATTTATTCACAATTAAGAATTATAGACAAAAATGTAAACTCTCTTGTGGTGGTTACCATCAAACAGCAGATTTTCAGGCCTCGTGGGAAGTAAATACAAGAGCTGGGATGCAGCGGAAGTATGGTCTCTCAGACATCCTTCTGTGTAATCATTAAGCTTAGAGCAGAACATTTTTAACAATGTTTGCAGAACAATGTTGAATTCTCTCCCAGACTTAACTCTGGCAAACTGGGAGAAGAGAGAAAACTTGAAGAAGAGAAGCTCAGTCTGGTTTTCATTTTCTCTACAGCTGTCATCTGTCTTTGAATTCTGCTGGAGAGCTACAGCTGGAGTCATTTTATTGCTTTACCCAGCATCCTTCTGCCTGCGTGCACAGAAATGTTTTAGTAGTCTTGGAAAAAAAAATTCGGAGTATCTCTTAGCAACCATAGGACAGTAATTATTATACCAGCAGCTGGGAGCAAACCAGATTTCCGTTGTGCATTAAAAACTGGCGTAGGTTACTCTACAGATGATACTGAGTAACCTATGCCAGTACTGTACTTTGCAGGCAGTGGTTAAAGGATATTGGATGTGGGCGATGTAATTGCTTTGGGCAGTAGAAAAAGGGAACGCATGCATCTGTGTTTGTGTGTAATATTTAATATCCAAACTTAGTTCTTCTGGAAAAGTTAACGTTTGTGTTTTACTTGAATGCATTTTCAGTACAATAGTGTTTTTGTTTCTAGGACTTCTCCTTTCAGGTCATCAGTGTTTCCATTGCAGACAGGGGTTTCAGGTGTTTATAACCTTGTCATAAAATGTTACATTGGAGCAGGATGCATCTGTCCAAAGCAGCCCTTTTTTGCTTTTGCACTTTACCAGTAAATGTGCTTTAGCTGTGGTTAAACTATCACCTTGATTAAAAATGCAATGGGTATTTAACTGGCATTTCTTTAGTTTTGCATGATGAGTAATTATAGGCTGATGGTGGTCAATAACCTACTTATTCACTTTTCATCTTTGTCGAGACTCAGAAGTTAGGCTATACCACTTACCTTCAGTGTCTGGGTTGGTAGGCTGAGCGCTGGTCTTTCTCAACAGTTGTCTTGTGAGTTCTTAACCATACAAAGTTCAAATGCCTTTATCTCCTGCCACCGCCAGATTTGTCCTTGAGTTTAGTAAAAGCATTTCAATTTACTTGCTGCATACACGGCACAAAAGCTTACTTTAAGATTACACTCTCTATTTCATACATCACTAACTGGCACTGTTAACACTGTAATAGATGATCAGTGCCTATATCTTTTATAGGGAGAGTGTGTGTCACCTGCAGGGACAGAAAGCAATGCAGGGTGTTCCAAAGCAGACCCAGGACTGGCATGTGGACAGGTATCTCTTTCCCTGGAAAGGAAGGAGTAGCAATTCTTGCATCTCCCACCCCAGACCACATTTGTGACCACATTAATAGTAGCTGTGGGGGTTCTCAACTCATTTTAAAGTTAGGTAGTGGTTTGTAATGTTGTTCATGTCATTGGGCAGTGTACCTTCAGGAATATATCCTGCTGGCAAAGTATTTGATACTACACTAATACTTGATGTTCTTTTGCTCTTAAAATAAATATACATCTTTGAAGTCTAACACTTGCTAGTCATTTTAACATTGTTTTCTACTCCATTCCCAGCAGTATTTGACCAGAAAATAGAAGGCTGATGGCTTAGTAGTGTTGTGGTGCTCAAGGACCATGCAAGTGCTTCTTTTTGGAGCTTTGCCTGTCTTCAGTATTTTCCAGCTGAACTTTAACCTTATTGATACTCCTGTCTTTCCTTTTGTGGAGTATATTTCACTGGTATTAATTAAAGTTGATAATGAATTAACTACTTAATTTAAGTGTTTTTCCACTCAGAGACCTTCTGAGTGTTATGTAAGTTCTTAGTGATGGTTTTCTTTCTCATAAACATTAGCTACAGAGTAGCTGCTTTGACTTAATCTGAGTGTATTTTAATTTGATGCATGAAGCTTTTATGTATCTCGGGTGCTCATGAAATTCTGGAGCAAGTTTCTTAATTATTTTGATAAATGAAAGCTAACAATTCAGTGTTAGCATTTAACCTGCCAAAATTTCAGGTACTGAGAATTACTTCCTCGGTAATTTTCTGCAGTATTTTTTTTATTGTTTGCTCCATTCATGTTTTCTTGATGCATACAAATCCTTATAAGAAATCTTTATAGTAAAACGGAAGTATTCTCATTGCTGGAAGCTGGATGATGCCAGAATTTTCTCAGAGCTATCAAGTGATGACAGCTAACTTTGCAGCGTCTTTCAATGCAAACAAAACATACAGCACTTTTTTTTTTTTTTAGCAACTTAATGAGATTTATATCAACATGCTCCACTGTATCTCAAGTATATCCCACTCAGCTTGAAGAATAGGAAGTGTTTGCTTTTCTGTTCTTCTCAGAAAATTGGATCGTCTTACAAGCCAATGTTCCACCCAAACATACTTCCTCTTCCTCATTCTGAGTGGCATACGTTCTGTAGATGTCTCATTATACACTGCCACATGGTGTCAGCTTTGTATCAGATTGCCTAATGTAACCTTAATTTTAAAAAGACAGCCATTAGCTGTTTAATACACACTTGCTGTAATTAGATATTTTAATTGAGCCAGTATATGCTAACACTGATTTTCTCTTCCTTTCCAGCAGGTCTGTTAAGCAGTCTTGCTTCTTAACTTACTAAAAACTCTGACTGGCTTTTGCCTTGTTAGTCTTAATTTTTCTTTCCTACAATTCTATATTTGTAAATACTGGCAGCCTTGTGGGTAGTTAGGGAAAGCATTATCTTGGGGCCTGGGTTAACCCCTCCTACACTGAAGAAGTTTCTTGTATCAGATTTGGCAAGCAAGTTAAAGGCCTGTATCTCTGACTCCCAAGTTGTGTATGCTCTGCAGAGAATGAACTCTTCATTTCCAAAGCTGACTCATTGTTAAGAAATGTATTTTATGCGTACTTACAAACGTGTATTTTAAAATGCTTGTGTTTATAGATGTCTCTAACAAATTATGTAGAATTTTACTGCTTTTATGTATGACCTTGGTACTCGAGGAGCAGTTTTTGTGTAAATGCAAAATCATTTCAAGAATGTTCTTGCTTGTTTCAGAGTCCTCAAGAAAATACATCAGGTTCATTAATGAAAGATCACCTTTTTCAACACGAAACCGTGGTAACCAGTGAACCTTACAATACTTCAAATGTAAGGCCTTCAGCACTTGAGGATTTCAACACCAGAAGAGCCTGTTTTCCTAGCCAACCTAGCCAGGTAAGACCACCAATGAAAGCAGTTTTTACTTTGCTTGCTGTATTACTGGCATGGGATGCAGCTTCTGACAAGAGAGCATTTTCATTTTGAGTCCTTGTTTTTGTAGCATTATATTGTGGACTTCTTGAAATGATCATTATAAGTTTTGCAGTTATAATACAGCATTATTATCACAGAATCATAGAAGTAAAGCTTTGTGAAGGTATAGTGCAGCAGATTACATTAATAGGTCTTTCACTTTCTTTGAACTCATATTTCTGTATTACAGACTTGGCAGCTTTGAGCTGCTATCTAAATTGTTTAGAAAACGTAAACTGGCCATTGTCTCAATCTCGTTTACATGTATACTAATACTGTTTTGATTAGAAATATTTAAAGGTATTGTGAAAATGGGTGCTTAGGATGCATTGCACAGTGGGGCAATTCTGAATATTTTTAGTGAAACTTTGTTCATGCTAACTGCCTGTTAAATGTTCTGTTTTGGTACAGAAGGGGAGGTTGTCTGTTGGTTACACATGAAAGGTAATAAGCAGCTTGCAGACATTCTTAAGAGGAAAGACAAGTAATGTGAGGAAGGCTTGAAGTACTGAGTTGTAAAGAAAAGTGCAGTAGCTTAAACTGCATTATGTTCTAAGAGCACATTAAACTAATACATAATTGACTAATTAAAGATGGAGTAGGTCCCATCTGGTATAAATTTGACATGAAAATGCTAGAAGTCACTTCTTGTACGCTGAAGTTATTAGTGATTCCACGGAAATTTAAGTAGATAAATATTCTTTAAAATATTTTTCTCATTGTAGCACTACCTGCATCTAGCATACTGTGCTTTTTGTGTAGTCTTTTTGTGCACTTGTTAGAACATAGGCGAGTGAACAAAACCTCACATTCTGTACATGCAAACACTGCTCTTGCTGCTGAGCTCCATGCATGGTGGCCATGTAGCACAGCAGATTTTGAGGTAAATAACAATTTTGTTTCAATTATGTATAAGTATGTTTGAATGCTTACTATGCTCCTAAGTCAAATAACAAGTACGTGCTGAAACTAAAGAGGCGATTAATGGCAGCTGAATTCCTTTCACATTATACTGTCACAATGTTGTTTTTTTTTTTAAAAAAAAAAAAAGGAAAATGAACTCCTTCAGCTCCTTATCTTCTGGTGTGTGTTTAACTTAAATGTTAATGCTTTGCAACATTACTTTTAGCTGCCATTATCTTCCTATTGTAGAGTTTCAACTGGAGCAATCAGGTGCATCTGTTCGAAGGGAGCCAGGGAGGGCTGCAGTACTGAGCGAGTGCCCGTGCCTTGGTTACGGGCGTAACCCTTCAAGTAAGGTGCAGTACTAGGAAGCTGAGCCACTTCAATAAAGATTTTCTGCCTAATTTCCAGTTGGCTAATTATGTTTGCAATGAGATTCTCTGTGGAGTCCATTTGTTGTATTATTATTCCTCACTTCCTGCTTCAGATGTTACACAGAGGTTTCACCTCTACTGAGATATTACTGTGAATATCAGAAGATTAGATGCATAATTTTCATTGCATTTAGCTGGTATTTGTGCCTAATGAAATCTGGGCTGTATACTGTTCTTCAGTTTTTATGTATGTCTTGCTTTCATATATAGGTCCCATTAAACATCCAATATGAAAGAATTTTATAAATAAAGCTTTTCCAATGTTTGTTTTCCTGTTTGCTTGTTTTTTCAGTGTTTATCGCTTGCTTTCTTAATGATTTCTTACTATCAGTTACATGTTGGACTTTTAAGTGTTTTCTAAGTGTTTGGCTGAGGACTTGAAAAAGGAAGATAGTTCTATGTATGTGTTGTGTTACATTCAAACAAATAGAAAACAAAGACTGAGGAGAGGTCAGATTTTACAATTGTTGGTATTTACTGTAATGGCAAATCTGGCTGTTGGGAGATTAGGAGTGGAGGTTTTGATTCGGGTTTTTAACTTTTAAACAGTGGGTTTTAATGTCTTAAAAGCATGCTTAATACTCTGTTTGAACAGTGAGGTAAGGATCCTTGTGCTTGTAACATATGCAATTGTAATGATGCTTTTAGTACTTTTCCCCTTAAATTTATGCTCGTAATGGTTTGAAAAAGGCAGTTATCCATAGCTAGTTACGGATGCTAAAGCAGTAGGCTGTTTCTCCTCTTTTGAACACAGTAGAACTTAGGAGCAGTCTGTATTTATAAGCAAAAGGTTGAATTAACTGCTTGCACTGGGGACTGGGAAAGCATGGAAGGGCAGGGATGTCAGCTGAATGGGAGGGAGCCTTTTTGCACAGCGTGTCCTCTACACCTTGTGGATGTCCAACTAAATGACTTGGAGCCAAGACAAAAATTGTTCTCACTAGCATGCTGCAGTTGAAGCTCATAGGGCAGAGCAGCTCATATTACAGTTCTGTAATACATATCACACAAGGATTATTGAGCAGGCTATGGATATGCCAACTTCTGATTGTGTAAGAATATTTTAAGAAGCTATTCCCTCCTCTTCTGCCTTCTGCCCCAGAACTGGAACATGCAGATTTTGGTGTAGTAGAAGCAAAGATGCCTGCAAAGTGAGATGGCAATGTTAACTTAAAGCATCATCTTCAGACATGCGTTGTTTCACACAGCAGCAACATTAGGAATCATTAATTTGCTCAGTACTAGTAAAGTGGTATGTACTCTCAAAGCAATGATACGGATACCAGAGGTACCCTCAGTAATTCCTGATTCTGGGAGAATTTTTAAGACTAGTGTGTTAGGAAGTGATTTTTCTGTCTTTTCGTTGAGGTATTTTGCAGACTGTGCAATTGATGGGAAGGGAAAAAAAAGGTGGAATTAGATTTGGAGCTGTTATATTCTGTCTCTGATTAATGGCCCTACAGCGTAGGAAAATGATTGCCTGGCTGGGACATACTGACACTTTTCCTTTATTGCTGGATTCTCTGCTGTTTTCAGAGTTCCTTCTATACACGTGCTATATTTGTATTCTGTCACTATTTGCACATCTTCTTAAAAATCACTTCTGAGTTCAGTAACATTCAATGGCGGTCTGCTGTATTACACTATATCTCAGTTCTGCAGTATTTCAGTTCCAGCATTTCAAATCTGCCACCTTCAAAATTTTTTTCATTGCAAGACAGAATAAACAAGAAGTCTGATCTGTTTCTGTGCTGTTTTGCTTTATGTTTAGCATGTTCTTTGTTATTTGCCCATTAAGGTAAACCTTCTTGAATTATGGCCAGTTCCACTAATTTTAAAAGTTCTCATGCATTTGTCTACTGGCGTCCAAAGCTGACTAATCTCAGTAATGTACAGTCTGTTAGCTAAGGGGGAGATGTGTTTAGAAGCTGCTGTTATTGAACACGAAACATTTGTCTGATAGTACTGTTGGACTTCACCAAATATTATTCTTACACATGGCAAAATCTGGAACGCAGCTTTGTGTAATCAATATTTAGTACTATCATAGCAGAACTGGAGGAGATCTGAAAACTCAGAGCAAGAGTGAAGGCTATGGAAAGCTTCTCCTAGATAACATGAGCGAGTCAGCACGAGTTCATCTGGGAGTTAATCCTAGAGGTTGTCACCGATACATGAGACTGGCAAAGTGACATAACGCATTGTTGATCTGTAGAATTAATTGCCAATGTGAGATGTTAAATCCAAATTTTGAGCCTATTCTGAAGTACAGTGTGAAGTTTTATGTGGATACCAACATGTCCAGAGCTCTTGTGAGACATAAAGTGTTAGGAGGGAATATGAAACCTCATAGTGCTAGTATCACGAGGAAGTTGTAAATGGTACTGGTAAGGGAGTGAGCTGAAAAACCTATTTACATGCAGCAAGAAAAAAAAAATCCCGCACTCTTAATTATTGACGTGATACATGAACATAAATTTGAGACTTAGGTGTAATAAACTAACCTCACTTTGTCATTTCAGGTCCCATTGAAGCCGATCAGACACGTTAGCTTTCAGGATGAAGATGAAATCGTTAGAATAAACCCTCGTGATATTTTGATACGTCGTTATGCAGACTACAGACATCCTGACATGTGGAAGAACGACCTGGAGAGGGATGACGCAGACTCAAATATACCATTTTCTAAATCAGACAGTAAAAAATCTGACTATTTATACCCATGTGGGGATGGAACTAAGTTGAATTCCCTGAAAGACTCAAAGAGTTCTGTGGTATTTAAAACTCAGCCTTCCTCATCAAAATTTAAAAACTCAAAAAGAAGAAAAGAGGATGGTGAGCGTTCCCGCTGTATATACTGCCAGGAAAGGTTTAATCATGAAGATAACGGCAGAGGAAAATGTCAAGATGCTCCAGATCCTATTAAAAGATGTATCTACCAAGTTAGTTGCATGCTTTGCGCAGAGAGCATGCTGTATCACTGCATGTCAGACTCGGAAGGAGACTTTTCTGATCCTTGCTCGTGTGACACTAGCGATGACAAGTTCTGCTTACGCTGGTTAGCACTGGTAGCGCTGTCGTTCA
Organism: Pavo muticus; assembly: GCA_016647715.1. Taxonomy (NCBI): domain Eukaryota; kingdom Metazoa; phylum Chordata; class Aves; order Galliformes; family Phasianidae; genus Pavo; species Pavo muticus. The sequence goes on from JACDJE010000342.1 coordinate 206,062, forward strand.
TTGCTCCGTGTATGTGCTGCTACCTCCCCTTGAGAGCATGCCATCACTGCGGTGAGGCGTGTGGGTGCTGTGGAGGGAAGCATAAAGCTGCAGGATGAATCAGTCTTGTGCCAAACAGAGCTGAAAATCTTTGTTTCCAGGAAGCATCTAACTTGGATTTGTGGAAGCTTTTTGGCGAGCCGAAGGGAATCTTCTTTCACGTAAGAGATGCTCGATGTGGAGGAAGCAACAAGACTTGTCAGACCTTGGCATTTTACAAGTGCTAGCCACGCCTAACTGTTTCCTTTGAGCGCGTGGTGTTTGTTGCGAGTTGTGGAGGAGATTTTGCAAAGGAAAGCCTGTTCTTATTATTGGCTATAAAATGAGTATATAAACTATGATTATACTAAAAGGGATTAACTTTTGCCACTTTGTACATTCATGGTTTAGGTGAGGGGGCTCTTTTAAAAGGATTAAAACTTACCTGAGGGGAAATTTTAACTAAAAGTGCACTAGTGACAGTTGATTTAAGATTAAGAAAAGTTAATACTCGGCAAATGAGAAATGAAACTGATTTTAAGTGCAACTAAATCACTTATTAATAGTTTTTTGGAAGCGACTTTATGTATAAATAACAAATGTTTATATTTAACTAAATGTGTAAGGTACGAATTATTACATGTTAAACTTCCCTTCCCTCTGGTCTAGTAGGTATGGACCATATCTACTGTCACATTCCATTGTAGTACTTTAAATATTTAATTAGTTAATTTAGTCGCATTTTTATTCCAGATGGACAAATTGATATTTTCAGTCCTGTTTCCCTTCAGCTACAGTTTGTGTTGAGTTGTATCCATACATTCTGATAATCTAAAAACTTTTAAAATATTAATTATTCTAGTCTTGAGTGACCAATATTTTTTGTTAAGCACAGATGTAATTGTCTAAAATGTTCTTGTTAGAACATAACATTTATTTTTATATATAAATGACTTTGATTTCAACATAATAGCAAAAAGGAAGTTGTTTCTGTTGCTCAACCAGCAAGTTGTTTTCTTTTGGGGCGTCCTCCAAAAAATACTTTATTACGTATACGGATGTTCATTAAGCAAAAGGTACATTAAGGCAGTTGTAACGAGTTGTCATCAGTGTTCTTGTTTATCTTTCTGTTAAACTAGGATCCTGTTCAACTGTTTATCGAGTACTATGATTAAAACAAAAGATTAATAACAAAAGTGAAATTGTTTTCATTATTTTGAATTGCAACTTTTTCTTACTTGAACGTGCAGGAGCAAAACCACTGGTTTTGAACAAAGGAAAGAAAACAGAAGACTTGAGAAATAAGCCCAGGCAAAACTGGAGTGAACTTAATGGAGTGAATTTGGAGGGAGGCTAGAGAGTGGGATGGGGGAGTGTGTATATCCACACGTGGTGCTGTGCGTATTTGTTACGGCTTTGTATTCACTAAGTGTGTAATTTTCAGAAAAGAATTAACCTCTTAGCCCTCAGAGAATTTTTGAAAACATATTTTGCTCTGTCGTGAAGTAAGAAGCATTTGCTTCTCATTAAAAATAGAAAAACAATAAAAATAACCATTCAGTAGGGTAAGTGCCAATTTGCTGTTGCAGCTGGAATGGGGCGGACTGTCCTCAGAGTATCCCCTGTTAAACAAAAGTAACTGAGTTGAAAAGATGCACGTAACTTTTCTCACCCTATGTATTTTTCAGTATTGTTTGTGTAGTTTGGTGCCCTTAGTTTTCTTTTGTAGCCCAGAATTAAAGGAAGCAAACATGTATAACATCATCTGTCTGTAAATTACTTTTTAAAAGAAAACATTTATATTTATATTATGGCTTGAATTGACCACATTATGTACAAAGCTCATCTCAAAGTATTATTTCACATTGAAAAGAAGAAACGTTATTGATAACTGTAGAAGTTATGAAAGAGCTTCCAGTTTTGTAACTAGTTGATCGGATGAATTAAGTCCACGAATATGATGCTGTAGCAGCAGTCTTGGTTTTTACTGTTAATATATTTGCTGCTGCTCTGGTTGATTGTCATGCTTCACACGTTTTCAGCTGAACTTGGTTTCCTGGAATAGACTGTTAACCTTAAAAAAAAAAGAAAAAAAAAAAAGGATAAAATATAAAATAGTAATGTCTGTCTTGTGAATGGGATTCATTTCATATTTTTCAGTGCTAGGTTCCTAACTCAAGGCAAAGAGAGGTGTGAACAACCTAAGAACAGAACTCGCTGGCTGTATAGGTAAATACTGTAGAATCCTACTTTGTATGTACTGCAGAAGGAAATGACTTCAACAGTTTCCTCTGAGCACTAGTACTGTATTTTATATGAAACATATGCTTTAATATTTTTATTGAATGTGTGCATTAATATTCTCATTTTGCATTTAACTGTTTTGCTAAAATGTTTTTTTGCCTTCCCCTTTAAAGACTTGTTCCATCTGAAAAAATGTTGGTGACATTTCACAATGTTCACTTTCCTTCTTGTGATGGAACTTGCAGCCTGCATGCCCGTTAACTGAGATTAGTGAAGAGAAGTGCAGAAGTACAGTTACATAAGGGTTGCTTTTAGTAGGATGCACGCATATCTTTTTCTCTCCTGGTGTTAGGGATCCTATTCACGCTTGCAGTTATGAGTAACAAAAGGTAGACGCAGGTCAAACCCTTTCCAGAATAGGCTCTTAAATCTGTGCATCTTTTGTTTTTGATAGCAAATAAAATTTATTCTCTTCTGAGCTGTTTTCCTAAGCATTTGAGAAAAGAGAAATTCCTTCCCCAGTCCTGACCCCCTTCTCCCTGGGCATCAGAGCTAGAGCTTGCCAGGCATGCGGCAGCGGAGCTTTGTGCTGCTTGGAGGGGAGACCCGAGCCTTGGGAAACCGTCGATGCATACTAAGTTCCTCGCTCTCTGAAAGCCTCAGTTACCGTGAAAATTAAACGTTTCCTATTGAAAGGAAGTGGGGGGAGCCGATTGACAGCGGCGCTCGTGTGCCATCTACTGGGGGAGAGCGCTTGGGCTTCACCCGGACTCAGCTCGGGCCGCGCCGTCACGTAACGCGCTTTGGTGCGGCGTTAGGGCTGCGGAAAGAGTTCCGAACTACGAATTTACACAATGGAAGTATGACCTCGTGCAGGGATTCTTTGTCTCATCGCACCTCTTAAATTTTACTATTAGTGTTAGTTGAAAATTAAAAATTCTTTAGTCGTACGTTCTGTTAGGCTATCATAATTACTTTATTGCATAAAAGCATAAAAAGGAGGAATGGAACAACTTCTTCAGGTGGTGTCGTTAGGTGTGAGAGATTCCTATCTACAAAGTGAAGGCATTCCTGGTTGGTATTCCTGCTGAAGAAATCTGGCTTTTTGGCTTGTGATGCGAATGGAGCCCGAATACGCACAGGTGTGCCTGTGCACCTCTTCATGCACTGCAGTGGTTCAGAGGGCTACACCCACAGCTGCGTGCGAGATTAAAGCAATATTCTGAAAATCTACAATTACTATGGTAACTGCTTAGTAAATAGCAGCAAAGGGTGGCACAAACCTCAGCTGCCTTCCCAGAGCTTATGTAAGGGATGCTGCCAGCAGGCATAACCCAGCTCCTCTAGGAAAACAAAGTCTTCAGAAGAATGTCTTAATTTTGTGCGTTGGGATATCACATTCCCTTTTCAGTTATGTTCTCTTTAGAATGTTCTGTTCATGTGTACCTGGAGGATAATGCTCAACTTCTGATTAAATAATGCACAGGTTCATATTGGACTTTAAATCTTTTTAGAGTGTATGACACAGTATGCAACCAGCACAGTGATACATTTATCTGAATAGAGTGAAGATCCAGGTCATGGCTGGCAACAAAACACTAGTTTTTAAAAGATGCTTTACGGTACTCTTAGCGCAGCAGCGGAGTGGATAAAACTTCCCTCTCCTTTGATGCACTGACAAATACGACGAAGGGTGGGCTTTGAGGAGCAAGGCAGCGTTTGGTTTCTTTTTGTTGGTTTTTTTTTTTTTTTTTCCCTGAAAACTTCTCTTTCTTGATTGCAAAATTCATGGTTAGTTGAAGAAATTGAAGCATTCGGTGAAGAAGCAGCCTTCATCTTTGAGGCTCAGATATAATCTGTACAGAATTTTCTCCTTTTGCTTGGTGCTGTTTGCTTTCCACCCTTATGACCTCAAAGTGCCTCACGTGTATATTGTCTCCATTAAACCTCAACTGCTATTTCTTTCTGATAATTGGTGTATTATTTCTGATAATTGGCGTTAACTCATCCCATAGGTTTTTCCTTTTATGCCAATGAATACAGCTTGTTACTTTGAGTATATAATGAGTATATAATGTAAATATGCCTTTAAATTTGTAATGTATTTGTTACATCATATCCTTGTAAACTGACAGCAGATAACACCTTAAAAATTGTCTAAATGTTTTTTTTTTTTTTTTTCCTGTAATTACCTGATTAAAACTATCTTGAAATGAAACAGCTGACACGTTGTTCCATTCTGTGTGGGGATTACTCAGAACAGTGCCTATGAAGTCAAGTGCTACAGCACAAGAACAGAATAAAAAGATGTAAATCCAGGTAATGTTTGGTCACAGTGTTCTGTGCTTTGATTAAGCAAAACGTTGGTCAAATCATTTTCTGATATTTAAAATTGGTCAAAACTAAGCATTGCATTGCCTAAAAGGTCCCACAGTTCACTGTGAGATCTGTTCGGAAGAGTTGCTGTATCACTGTAAATAAAAAATGTCCTTGCTTTTAATCAACAGCAGCGCTTGCTCTTGCCATCATACTATGCAGGTCAAGATTCCTTTATGTAATATAAATTCTCTGTACTCAGGATTCCACCACCCCCACCACACAAAAAAAATGTGCATGTTTAAATGTAATTTTAAGTTAAAACAATAAAAATATATGCCAGAAAAAAGAGAAAAATCAATCTGCTCATGAAGGAAAATGGAGCTGGAGGTGAAGATGTAGAAATCTGAGAGATTACAATTTTAAGCTCGGTGGTCAGAATTTAGGATGAGCTATTCTAAGCTGAACTTTACTTGCCTTTAGTTCTTGTATTTTTTTTCTGGTTACAACCAGTACTCTAATCATCACAGTTCTTCTGATCAGTTCCTAGCGAGAAGAACTTTGGTTGCTGGATGTAATCATGGTGGACAATTAACTGCTGGTACCTGAGCTTTTACTGTGTGATTTCTCTACTAAAGAAAGGGAAGGGGTGAACAAATTAAGGCACAAACAAGGGAGATTTTCTTAGGGAATATCATAGGTCTCTGTTAGGAACATGCATAAGAAAGCAACTCAGCATTAAATGTACTTTTTTTTTTTTTTTTCTTTTTTCTTTAAGAATTAAGCTACAATTACACAAAAACAAATTACTGCTGTCAGCAGCTATCACTGTCCCTTAGACAGAGCAGACTATCCCTTCATACGCATGTGCCAGTGGAGCTCCGATGTACTTAAGTGCTTTTTTTATTGTAGCTTTATATTATCTGTGAGGGAAGTAGTACAACAACTTGGTCTTTCGCATGTTTTTTGCTGTCACTTGTTCCTTCTTTCTTTATGTTGACTGAAGCTTTCCTCAGTTTTCTTTACTGGTACACAGAGTTGGTACAGGTTGTATGGTATGTATGTGATGACTACAGCTATGGACTACTGAATCACCATTATATTCTTTGAAAATTGTATTACTAGGGCTGAAAGTATGAAATACTGCATCTATTTTTAAGTATTACCACATTAGAAGTTTTCCCTTTCATGTGGCTTCCAAAGAGTATGTTTCTGAGTCCATTACAGTTTTATTTAAATTTTCATTTGCCTCTTGCCTATTTGCATATAATTGTCCATAGAATAAGTAACGTGATGATCTCTAGAGTAAATGGTTGGAGAATTCTTTCTGAGGAAGACAAGAAAACTAAACGCAAAGTTCTAAACAACTCTTAGTGTGCTCTCTTGCCCTAACAACCCATCGGTAATACAGTTAAATAATTTTAACAGTTCTTGAAAGTACATTGAAACCAATATGGTGGAACTAATTGGTTTTGGAGGGTTGTCACCATTGGCCTTCAGAAATGCTGCTGAGTGCAGGATCATCTGCTGTGCAGGATCCTCTGTGCTTGTTTTTCATGTTGGTGTTACAACTGTGCTTTAAGAACGCTGCTTATGAACCTGAGAGCCCTTTTTCTTTCAAAGCTACTTCTGCAGTGAGTCTGATGGAGTGGTTTTCCTTCCTCCTTGGGCTTAGTCATCTCACTGAGTTCTTTGAAGCCTGGAAATTGGTGGAAGCTTGAGATGCCAGAATATGTCGGACAGAGGCTCACTTCACCTTGGCTGTGGGGTGTGTGTGTGTGTGTGTGTGTTTGTGTGTGTGTATAAGAATGGGATCTGGGAGGAAGAACAGAGGAAGAACGTTATCTAGGTCACATTCGAAAAATGAACTTATCTGGGATGAATCATCAAACTGATGCAGGATTTGCAAGTGACCTCGAGCTTCTTTTTATAGTTATGCAGTTCATGACTTTCCTAGGGGCTCTTGAGCTTTGTTGTATACCTGAGTAAGTCTAAGGACTGTTACAGTCTAGCTTGGACTCTGCCATAATAGACACTGTCTTTAAAATCCACCAAGTCATAGTGAAAAACATGCCTTTTTGTAAAAGCTTGTCTGGGATTTGCAGAGATGAATATCTAATTGATTGATGTTGAAGGTTGACTGCTCTCCAGACATTTCAATTAACACCCTGTTCTGAAGTGGTAGCGTTCAGACTTCTGAATAATTTTAGCTTGTGGTGGGCTTGCATAAACATCTCTATGTTAGCAATGTTAGTAATGCAAACATGTTTCTAAAGTCAGGGTTATGACAGTAGTATCCAGAAGGCTTTAGTGCATTTGGAGCTGGTTGCCAGGTGGGCTGGTGGAGTCTCCATCCTTGGAGATGTTAAAACCTCAGTTCAGTGTGTCCTGAACTGCCTGCTGTGACTGACCCTGCTTTGAGACAGAGATCTCCAGAAGTCCCTTCCAGCAGTTCTGACTTGTTTCTCGAGAAAATGAAGATTTTGGAGAAGCGGGACAGCAGTCTCAGAAAAGTTTGGTGACTTTGTGCCAGCTAATTTTGGTTCCTGGTTTGGAGACTAATCCTACTGTTATTGCTTGCATATTTCAAGTACCATAGAGAGAGTGTTGGTTTAGTCACATCATCACTATATCTCAGTATTTTTTGCTGACATAATTATTAAAATACGAGCCTATTTCATGAACAAAGGCTTCAGCATCACTGACAGGTATCAGCAGTGAGGTGAGGGGAAAAACTATTCCAACTGTTAGTGAGTTTAAAAAAATACGCACAGGTGTTTGCGTAAGTACTGAACAGCTGCTTGAAATGCTCTGCTGGCACAGAGAATGTTTTCCCAGAACTGCTAGCTAACTTTAAGATAGTTCAGTTTAAAAAAAAAAATTTTTTAAATAAAATAAATCAGATCCTCTGAATTTTTTTCCAGGTTATCAATCTAGTTTAGAAGCTTCTCTAAAAACTGACTGGAATCTGAGGCAAGGTTCTTGAGTGAAGACAGGCAAAACTGCCTGGGCAGAGTGCGGAAGGTGTACATATGCTTGGAGTGAAGCAGCAGCATGAGGATGGGTGTCCTACTCATGCAGAACTAGCAGCTCCTAATGGCTGTGGCTCTGGGACTGTGCACCTACCCAAATTTATGCTGTGCCCAGTAGTCAGAGCCAAAGGATGGGTGGGGACTTGAGAAGACTGAGTCATTCCCGTTCTTGTTTCTCCTAAAATATCGAAGTAAACTGCTGCACACAAACATTCAGCCTGTCTTTAGAAGGGCATTTGTCTTAAATGATTTCTAGAATGATTTTAACTATGTAAAAGTCAGTTCACATTTGGTCATATTTCTCTCTTACAAAGTTTAGACTTATTAAATATTCTAAAAACCCTGGCCCCTTCTTTGTTCTTAGAAAATTCATAGAATCACAGAACGGTTGGGATGGAAGGGACTTCAAAGCCCACCCAGTTCCACCCCCCTGCTGTGGGCAGGGCTGCCACCCACCACATCAGGCTGCCCAGGGCCCCATCCAACCTGGCCCTGAACACCTCCAGGGTGGGGCACCCACAGCTGTGCCTCACCACCCTCTGAGTGAAAACTTTCCTCCTAATATCTAACCCAAAATTCTGAAGTACCTGAACAGCATCACTTCCTGGTCAGCTGTCTATGGATGTCATCTAGCTTACCTCTAGCCGGTTCTGAGGAAGCAGCTGCAGCTTACAAGCTTGCTTGTGATCGTGACTCAAGTACTTTCTGCCCTTCTTGATTTTTCCCCTCCATCGATCTACCAGTCCAACCAGAAAGGGCTCAAGAATTTGCTGAAGTCTTTCTTCCTATTGAATCTCTCACCTCTTTGCTTTCTTCTCAGCCCTCGTTGGCTCTCTGAACTGACTGAAATATCCATACATGCAGCAATAGCCCTGACCGTACAGTACCGTCTGCTGACTGTGCCTACTGACTGCAGAGCTCACTGCTTGGAAAGCACTGCCTTGAGGCCTAGCAGTAGTCTCAGTAAAGCAGAAGGCTTATTTCCCCAAAATGAGGACAAATCCTTGCAGAAACAGCCTCTCTTTCTGGGAAGGTGGGAAGCAAGCAGAGAGGAGGTGGGAGAAGGTATGTTAGTTGTATGCTGTGTGTCAGCATGGCTTTGCCTTCCTGAACTGCCTGTGTTACCTGTGCCTAAAAAAAACCCTGCCTGGACACGTGTTCTATATGTATCTCCTGAAACTCCTTCACCACACCAATTATCTCCATTCAGCTTCCATATTTCTTGCTTTCAGTTTTGTTAAAAAAATAAATTTACATTTAGATGATGGAGTGAGAGAGCCTGCAGATTTGTGTTGTAACAGGACCTTCACTATTTTATAAAGTTAGAAAACTGATCTGGTTGAGCTTTATATTTCTTGATCATTTGGAGCAGTTTCGATCTTCCAGACTAATCTTTGTAGTGTACCTTTTTTCAGTGCACGTATATGTAGTTGCTATGTATCTGCAGAGGCATATTCTAGAATTTGCCTGTAACATACTCCCAGGGATTAGGCTTCAGCTATATCCCAAGTGCAAAGCTAACTGCACTTGGCAACTGCTTTTTGCAAGTCTTTGATCCCTTAATTTGCATTTTTTTTCACTGTCCCTAAGCACCTGCACTTGATAATCTCCTTTGAATTTCCTGAAGATAACAAAGGAGCCCTTGAGGGGGCAGGCATTTCTTAGGTCATATGGTGACGTTTTTGAAAACATGGACAGAATACCATATGGGTTTCCTTTTCAGTTCATAGGCAGCAAGTACTAAATCAGTAACCAGTTACCCTCACATATCCACAAATGAACCTTTAACAAATGTCGGCTTTCTTATCAGGCTTCTGGTTATGGAAGATACCAAGGTGATGTAGGCTTGCAAAAAGTGAATCTACAGCCTGCTATGTGAGGGGATCTCCTCCAGGATTACATCCCTTATGAAAAAAGAAATTGTGTGAGTAAAAAATCACACTTTGTATAATTAATGATAATATTGTAGAAAAGATCTTCAAGCATGCCTAGTTCAAAATAGTGTGTGTGGAAACTGGACACAAGAACATCTAAGTGAAGCTGTTCCCATGTGTTGCCAAGGTCATTTAGGAAAGGCTGACATCATGAGTGATTCATGTCTGCAAAAACAGAACGACTGACATGCTATCACAACATCACTTGAGATGAAAGCCTTGGCTGTCAGAGCGTTGGTGAGCACTCTGCCAGGACTTTGTGCAACTTGGACATCTGTGATGCAGCCCAAAGGGGATTCCAGCATGCATATCTACGTGGATGAAAGAACCTCTCTCCTGAGCTCTGCACAAAAATGGCACAGGAAGTTTCTTTCCAGTGGGACAGAGAACGAGAATGGATCCCAAGGACTGGATAACGTATCAGCTCACATATTGATGCTGAAGCAGAATTTGGTATCTCAAGCAAAATCTCTACAGTGAAGTGGTTCTCCTATCACCAAATAACCTAGAAAACTGTGGTTGTTTATTTGTTCTCCATCACTTATTTCTTATGTACACTGTTCCTTGAGAAACAAATGTTCATGGTGAGGGTCTTTCTCATGCTATTTGCCACCTGTAGCATTAGTGGGACACTCTCCTTAGAAATGTTCATACAAGTGTCTCCTCTATATGCATGCTGCTTTTGATTCCCGTTGACAGTCATGGCCAGCACTTCAGGAGGTCTGTTGCAAGCTTGAATCTTGCACAGAAAACATCAGACAGCAGCATGATCAGTATCACCCGTGGTCTTACAGGTTCCCCTGGTGTGACTCGAGGCCTCCTCGTGCTCTTAGTTTGGCTGCCCTAACAGCAGTGATAGCGCTGCATTTCATTAGGGGCCCCAACAATGGAATTGCAGTCTTGGCACAAGGTATATAGACCATGACAGTATTTTCTATCAGTCGTCCTCCGGAGTTAAAGGAAAACCTTGGAAAAAAATAAAAATGTAATAGAAGAAGCACCTCCTAAACAATGTTTCAGGGAAAAGAAAGCTTGTACCAGGGTTTCCAACGCTGACATCATGTGGATCTTCGTTATTAGGGTAGAGGGCCAAGTACCTTCAGCCTGTATCATGGTTTTATGATTTTTGTTATCGATATTCCACATCATAATATCATGTAGTGCACTGGGAGTTTAGGAGTTAATGCTCCAGTTCCGTGGACTGCCAGTTTTCCAGGTACCTGGTACTCAGAAGAGAAAAGAACAACTACATGCCCTGGAGGACTTTCCGTTTCCGTTTTCCGCTCAGAGGGAAAGATAAAACTGTTTACATGTCACAAGACGGACCCTTTTCCCTTTCTGCTCGTCTGCAGTGTGTGTGCTCCCTACACATCTCACCTTCAGCATTAGAGTAAAGCTTTCAGTTTTTTGACACTCTCTCATCTTATTTGATTTATTAGCCCCAATTCCAATTATATTGTATTATATTGCGTTATCTTGCATTCCCATATCTTATATAGTAAATTAGCTTTCCTCCTCAGATCATTGCTGCTGTTTTGTTTTTAGGCCCATCTCCCTACCCTTTCCCCTTTTCCTGGCCATGGGTCCCCCCACCCCATCAGTCACGGAACTGGGCCAAACCAGCCTGTAAACCATTGACACACCGGCTCCCTGATCTCCCTCTCTTTTTACACCAGCTTTTCCTCTTGCCCCAGAACTGCTGCTATGCTCCCACTCTGTTACTATTCAGTTAAGTGCATACTCTACTGAGTGCTGCCTGCACAGCTTCAAATGCTGCAGGTCCAATCCAGCCTTCTGATGCTCCCTCTTCCTCCAAAAAATAGGTCCTGACATGCTGGTAGGAACCCTTCACCTGATTCCTGTGCCACCGGAGCTCGCAGACCCCTCCTTCAGTCTCTATCAATTAGCACAGACACGTGGCAAGTGGCATTATGCTCTCCTGTGAGCAGTACTGCAGTGGCCTTGTTGTGCTCTGGGTTTAGCTCAAGTTCACACTGCAGTTGTCCCAGTTTCACTTTCCCTCTTGTTTTGCCCAATACTCCCATTCCAGCTGGTAGTGGGCCTCCGAGTCTGTCACTGCTCAATGAATGAACCACATTGATCATGTTTTTGTAAGTCATATGGAGAAACCCTGTTGTGCTTTTCCTCCTTTACTCCCTCTGCTGTAAGAAGCCTGCATAAATTTTAGTGTCACGTAGCCACAGATGAATAAGACTCCTTCAACGTCGTGAAAAAAAAAGTGTCATTGAAAGGCCAGTAATGAAAACAACTTTAATGTCCCTTAAATCAAGCAGAAGCCATATATATTCATTTATATATTTCATTTTATCTCTGTATCAGCTCTTTAGCTTGTATAACTTCATATGTGGGCACTGTTACTGTGATATATGTTTCAAGTGATTATTTCAAGCAAAACTACATAACTGGGTAATGTGTGTATTTCACTGTATGCATTGAGGAATGTGGGCAGAGGAACATACTGAGTATTTCCAAAACTGCTTCAACTCATAAGTGGTTAATGTTAACATTTGTCTGGTGCCTATAAAGTTAAATTTATGTGGCGCGTAATTTAGGAAATTGAGTAGGCAGAGAGCTGGTGGATGCCTTCTTAGCTAAAAAAAAAATGTTCACTTTCCTTTAACCACTCACACGCATTTGTCATAGCAACCTTGAAGTTGGCCATAATGCTAAGCAAAATAAATAGTGTTAGCATAATGTTCTCTGTAATAACATGTCTCATGAGCTAGTTCAGTACTCCTTTTTATTACTTTATTTTCATTGCTCATTCGCTGTGTTGGAGTTCTGTTTTGTGGTTTAATCATTATTACATCATTTTCCTTTCTCAATTTGAAGCTGCTGCCCTGTTCCTGTCATTCCATGCCACCCCTTGACTGCGTGCACGTATCACTTCTGACTTGCTCTGTTTCATAATAGGGAATTCTCTGGTCCATTACTTTCCAATAAAGACTAGCAGTGGGATACATTTTGTATAAATTTAGCTCACCAATACTTTATCATTAGGAGTAAAAAGAAAAACAAGGATTAGCAGGAATGTGTAGTACGTTCTACAGAGTACGATGAAAGGCACAGAAATCTTAATACAGTGCATCATAGTCACATCTACATGAGGCAAAACAAAACAAGATTCTAAAGTTGATAGCTCATATTCATTAAACTTCATAAATCATGATCAAAGTACCCAGTATTTAGCACAAATCCTGAGTTTGAAGTAGAAAAACTGTTCTTTATTCCAGTTTCTACTTCCCTGCTCTTTTTGTAGCCTATATAAAAATTGGCCTGTATGATGTATTTGCAGAACAAAGCACCAGAGGTTTCTGGAGGGTGAATGATTGCTGTTCTGTGCACCTTGCCACTCTCTCCTTGTGCAGGTGGCAAAATCCCAGCTGACTCTCCCTGGGAAAGGCCACTGGCAGGGCAGGACTGGAGAGGACAGGGCTGGCACACTATTTTTTTTTTTTTTTTATCCTTTAATAACTTGAAATAATGAACTGTTTATTTTTGACCAACATATGTAGACTGTCTGAACAGAAAAAAATTAAAATGGCCTATTACCCTCGTCCCTAGGAAAAACATGCTGGTTCGTCATGGTGGTTGCTATTTTTTTTATATGGTAATCCTGCTTGTCTGAGAGGTGAAACTTGGTTTACCTCAGATGGCTCATGTAGAGGAAAATAAATATTCAAAAAACTTTCTAAGTCCCATTCAATACATTTCAATGTAAATTTAGAAAAGAGGCCAGTTTTTAAAATGTTTCACAATCTCCATCCTCAGATGTTTTGGCAAAGGTTGTCCTAAATGTGTATAAATGTATATAGAAATGATCTTTGTTGCATCCAAAATATATCCCATAGTATTTATACATAGTGCTATATTCATTTAAAGACTATCTATATGTGATGTAGAGTCTTCCAGATTTTAACAGCAGAAGGAGCCAACTGCATAATAAGACACCAAATTTGACAATATATTAATTATATTTGCTTTATGTTTTCTTAAAAAAAAAAAAAAAAAAAAAAAAAGGAACACAAAGCTATAACAAAAAAAGGTTATAAAGCTCCCTCCAACCTTCCCGAAATTAAAGTACAATCACAAAAAATGTGATGGAGCTTTATCCAGGTGCTCATGATTCAATGATTACTGGAGAAAATGGTGCAGTGCACCTAAAAGCAGCAGTTACTCTCGTTTAACAGTTTGCACCAGAATATCATATCATCCTTATTGCAATGGCCCTATGATTTATTTGTTCACTAATCTTTTCACGTACCACTGTTCTCACAGAACGTAGTCTCTCTCTCCTTGTGCAATGCTCATCTAATGGAGAAGAAATGCCAGTAGGCATCAGCACGAGTAAGGCCTGCTTGCAAGAGTGCAACCTGACAGCCTGGGAGAAATTCTACTAAAGCATGATAGTCGCATTTACAACAAGAATAAAACCCTCAATTTCTAAACTGAGATGTAAAATAAACCCAAATAAGGAACATATTAGAAATGTGGCATAGGATTTTGACTGATATTTTTTCAGCAGTACAATGTGACAATTCATTTATGAAATTCAGTTTACTGACAATATGTGTTCTAACCATTTTATGCAATGGTATTCATGAGAAAATAATAGATTAGTCAAGAGCTGGTGGACTAATGCAGTTTGTTTTTGTTTTATGATGTTCATTAGTTTTACTTGATTGTCTGCCATTTACCTCAGACCACAGGATTAACTGAGCACCCTCCGTATTAACTCTCTCATCAAATAATTATCATTGCTTTTTCCATTCAGTATTATTACATACAGCATTTACTTTAATTTCCTGCAAGTATCGAATAAAAAGCGTATTCATTATATAATATATTTACTCTCAGAGCCATGAAGTCATGAACTCATTTTAAGGACTGAGGAAAGGAAGCAAATATAAAATGATTATGGGCAAGACATGCTGTCTGCCTCGGCAGTCAGTTTAACGTCTATCATGAAGAAATGAATTTTCCAAGGCAGATTGTGGCACAAGTATTTTTAACCTGCCCTTGCTTGCACTGGTTTAAATCTGGAGTAACTCACTGAAGTTAAAGGAGAAGCCTGGAAGAATTCCACTGAGTGAGAGAAGAATCTGGTCAGCAGCATAAAAACTAATACTGTTGATCTTTCTCTTGGTTCTAGGGTTGGTCATCTCTTTATGAACGTTTACTACAGTTGTAGTACATAGAAAGAAAATTATTTTACATTTTTGGCAGAAAATATAATTTCTCATCCTGAAACATATATTTCAAGAAAGTGGCGTATTCTAATACATTACCCTTCTTCCCTCCCCCCAGCTGTCCTGTCACTATACTTCCCAATCTTTCCAAGAGTTTTTCTTCGTGCTTCCAGGAAGTAAGGTTGTGATGGTATTCCCATGTTAAGGGCAGACAACTGAGGCTGAGGAATTGTGAGCTAAACTCAGAGCAAGGATTTTTCTTATAAACAGAAGTGTCTTTGTAAGTACTTACATACTGTAGAGGAAATTCTAAGTCACAGCTTGAACCAGTGATTGAGCACCTGGTGGGAAGGCAGGGCCAACCCAGGGGAGCTCAGGTGCATGCAATGCTCCTGAGTGACTGAAAGGGCTGGAGCCAGGATTCACCCCTTCCCAGACCTCATTTAAGTGTTGGCAGTGGAGATGATAATATCTTACCTGGAGATCCTTGCCTACCTTAGGCCTTCTGAAGGTAAGCAAATTTTCTTCCTTTGTTTCTGTGTCTATGGCTGTTGTGTTTGGGCTTGTTCTCATTTGCTGTAGCCTAGGACTTTTCTGCCCAGCTATTATTGCTGTACTTTCTATTGTTTTACAGCATTATGCATGCACGTTCAGTTCCTTAATCTGCTAAACACTGAGAGGCACCTAAAGTCACACAGTACTTAGTATTTAACTTGTAGAGCTGTATTATCTGTTAGACAGATGTGCTGGCGCATCAGGTTACAACCATACCAATTAACTGTTTTTTAGACAGCTCCCGAGTTCTGCTAGGATTCCCAAAAGAGAGGTTCCTTCTCTTGTTTTTACTCATGGTTATAAGTTTTCTAGGAAGATAGACATAGAATGTGGTAGCTAAGCCTAAGCATCCCCTTGAATCTGGGTACCTGGGTTGGTCCCTGTCAGTGCGTGTGTGAATCCACACCCCGGCTGTGATTGCTCTGTGATTGCTCCATCTTCCAGGTGCTCTGACAGTGCACTGGAGTTTGCTCTCTGTAAAACATGTTGGCTATGTGGAAAAAGGTGTATTTGCAAGGGCAAAGAGGAGCTGATTCTAGAAATTTCTCTGTGTAACCCACCTATTCCAAACCGATTAGCTTCAAGAAGAGGGCTTGCCTGAGAAGCCTCAGCCTGTTGGCTACATGGTAGAGATTTGAATTTGGCTCTCCCACACCATGCAAAATGCTGGAATATGAGTTGAAGTATACTTCCTCCAATTCCCTTCTTTTTTCTATTGAAAGAAGGACTTCACTTCTTAGAAGAGCAATGGCACTCAGACCCTTGCCCAATTCCGTGTCTCCCTGGATACAATGCCAGCTCCCACTTAGATCACTCAGACTTAAAAACTCCGCCCATCAGAATCTAAGGCCTTACACACTGTATGGAGCAAAGGCAAGGAACTTTTACATCAGGGCATGCACTGCAGAGGGTAGCTTGGAAAATAAAACCCAGACATGCAAAACCCAGCCAAAGACTCAAGCACTTGCCTGCGAGAAGACTGACTGGGTCACCCCTGACTTGGAAGCTCTGCCTGAATGTGTTATCCTGATTTTTTTACTGCTGTACAGAATATATTTTTATTCTTGAAACACAGCAAAGTCTCAGTGGAATCACAAACTATAAATTTAGGAATTAAAAAAAAATAAATAACTTTCTCACCACCTTTATTTTATCCTTATCTTTAGAAAGACAGCAAGAAGCAACAACTATGTGTGAGAAAGGAGTGGTGAAAAGACCTTTAGGTGCTTGTGTAGCATGCTAAATTTACCATAGAGGAAAGGAGCTTTTCCACTGACCTTGGGGGATTGAGAGTGGGCCATTGTCAACTTGTACACTTTGTACGTGCTGTGATTTGTAACTGTTTCCAAACAAAGAGCCTCCTGTCTTGCAAGAACATGAACTCTTCATCTTAGTAAAGCCACTAGGAAACACAGCATGCTTCAAGGTTCAGTCGTGTTCAAACACTATTTATTTATTTTTATTCATATTTATAGTTGGAATGCTTCTGGATAGTCTCATGTCTGAATGGATGTCTATACCATAAAAAAAAAAAAAAAAAAAANAAACATGAATATGCATAGGATGCATGATGTGTACATGAAAAAAGGATAAAATATAAAATAGTAATGTCTGTCTTGTGAATGGGATTCATTTCATATTTTTCAGTGCTAGGTTCCTAACTCAAGGCAAAGAGAGGTGTGAACAACCTAAGAACAGAACTCGCTGGCTGTATAGGTAAATACTGTAGAATCCTACTTTGTATGTACTGCAGAAGGAAATGACTTCAACAGTTTCCTCTGAGCACTAGTACTGTATTTTATATGAAACATATGCTTTAATATTTTTATTGAATGTGTGCATTAATATTCTCATTTTGCATTTAACTGTTTTGCTAAAATGTTTTTTTGCCTTCCCCTTTAAAGACTTGTTCCATCTGAAAAAATGTTGGTGACATTTCACAATGTTCACTTTCCTTCTTGTGATGGAACTTGCAGCCTGCATGCCCGTTAACTGAGATTAGTGAAGAGAAGTGCAGAAGTACAGTTACATAAGGGTTGCTTTTAGTAGGATGCACGCATATCTTTTTCTCTCCTGGTGTTAGGGATCCTATTCACGCTTGCAGTTATGAGTAACAAAAGGTAGACGCAGGTCAAACCCTTTCCAGAATAGGCTCTTAAATCTGTGCATCTTTTGTTTTTGATAGCAAATAAAATTTATTCTCTTCTGAGCTGTTTTCCTAAGCATTTGAGAAAAGAGAAATTCCTTCCCCAGTCCTGACCCCCTTCTCCCTGGGCATCAGAGCTAGAGCTTGCCAGGCATGCGGCAGCGGAGCTTTGTGCTGCTTGGAGGGGAGACCCGAGCCTTGGGAAACCGTCGATGCATACTAAGTTCCTCGCTCTCTGAAAGCCTCAGTTACCGTGAAAATTAAACGTTTCCTATTGAAAGGAAGTGGGGGGAGCCGATTGACAGCGGCGCTCGTGTGCCATCTACTGGGGGAGAGCGCTTGGGCTTCACCCGGACTCAGCTCGGGCCGCGCCGTCACGTAACGCGCTTTGGTGCGGCGTTAGGGCTGCGGAAAGAGTTCCGAACTACGAATTTACACAATGGAAGTATGACCTCGTGCAGGGATTCTTTGTCTCATCGCACCTCTTAAATTTTACTATTAGTGTTAGTTGAAAATTAAAAATTCTTTAGTCGTACGTTCTGTTAGGCTATCATAATTACTTTATTGCATAAAAGCATAAAAAGGAGGAATGGAACAACTTCTTCAGGTGGTGTCGTTAGGTGTGAGAGATTCCTATCTACAAAGTGAAGGCATTCCTGGTTGGTATTCCTGCTGAAGAAATCTGGCTTTTTGGCTTGTGATGCGAATGGAGCCCGAATACGCACAGGTGTGCCTGTGCACCTCTTCATGCACTGCAGTGGTTCAGAGGGCTACACCCACAGCTGCGTGCGAGATTAAAGCAATATTCTGAAAATCTACAATTACTATGGTAACTGCTTAGTAAATAGCAGCAAAGGGTGGCACAAACCTCAGCTGCCTTCCCAGAGCTTATGTAAGGGATGCTGCCAGCAGGCATAACCCAGCTCCTCTAGGAAAACAAAGTCTTCAGAAGAATGTCTTAATTTTGTGCGTTGGGATATCACATTCCCTTTTCAGTTATGTTCTCTTTAGAATGTTCTGTTCATGTGTACCTGGAGGATAATGCTCAACTTCTGATTAAATAATGCACAGGTTCATATTGGACTTTAAATCTTTTTAGAGTGTATGACACAGTATGCAACCAGCACAGTGATACATTTATCTGAATAGAGTGAAGATCCAGGTCATGGCTGGCAACAAAACACTAGTTTTTAAAAGATGCTTTACGGTACTCTTAGCGCAGCAGCGGAGTGGATAAAACTTCCCTCTCCTTTGATGCACTGACAAATACGACGAAGGGTGGGCTTTGAGGAGCAAGGCAGCGTTTGGTTTCTTTTTGTTGGTTTTTTTTTTTTTTTTTTCCCTGAAAACTTCTCTTTCTTGATTGCAAAATTCATGGTTAGTTGAAGAAATTGAAGCATTCGGTGAAGAAGCAGCCTTCATCTTTGAGGCTCAGATATAATCTGTACAGAATTTTCTCCTTTTGCTTGGTGCTGTTTGCTTTCCACCCTTATGACCTCAAAGTGCCTCACGTGTATATTGTCTCCATTAAACCTCAACTGCTATTTCTTTCTGATAATTGGTGTATTATTTCTGATAATTGGCGTTAACTCATCCCATAGGTTTTTCCTTTTATGCCAATGAATACAGCTTGTTACTTTGAGTATATAATGAGTATATAATGTAAATATGCCTTTAAATTTGTAATGTATTTGTTACATCATATCCTTGTAAACTGACAGCAGATAACACCTTAAAAATTGTCTAAATGTTTTTTTTTTTTTTTTTCCTGTAATTACCTGATTAAAACTATCTTGAAATGAAACAGCTGACACGTTGTTCCATTCTGTGTGGGGATTACTCAGAACAGTGCCTATGAAGTCAAGTGCTACAGCACAAGAACAGAATAAAAAGATGTAAATCCAGGTAATGTTTGGTCACAGTGTTCTGTGCTTTGATTAAGCAAAACGTTGGTCAAATCATTTTCTGATATTTAAAATTGGTCAAAACTAAGCATTGCATTGCCTAAAAGGTCCCACAGTTCACTGTGAGATCTGTTCGGAAGAGTTGCTGTATCACTGTAAATAAAAAATGTCCTTGCTTTTAATCAACAGCAGCGCTTGCTCTTGCCATCATACTATGCAGGTCAAGATTCCTTTATGTAATATAAATTCTCTGTACTCAGGATTCCACCACCCCCACCACACAAAAAAAATGTGCATGTTTAAATGTAATTTTAAGTTAAAACAATAAAAATATATGCCAGAAAAAAGAGAAAAATCAATCTGCTCATGAAGGAAAATGGAGCTGGAGGTGAAGATGTAGAAATCTGAGAGATTACAATTTTAAGCTCGGTGGTCAGAATTTAGGATGAGCTATTCTAAGCTGAACTTTACTTGCCTTTAGTTCTTGTATTTTTTTTCTGGTTACAACCAGTACTCTAATCATCACAGTTCTTCTGATCAGTTCCTAGCGAGAAGAACTTTGGTTGCTGGATGTAATCATGGTGGACAATTAACTGCTGGTACCTGAGCTTTTACTGTGTGATTTCTCTACTAAAGAAAGGGAAGGGGTGAACAAATTAAGGCACAAACAAGGGAGATTTTCTTAGGGAATATCATAGGTCTCTGTTAGGAACATGCATAAGAAAGCAACTCAGCATTAAATGTACTTTTTTTTTTTTTTTTCTTTTTTTTTT